>VNKC01004841.1:0-38394 GCA_008042775.1 Drosophila pectinifera | reverse complement strand
TACATCATTAAAATTGTCAAAAAATGACAAAATAAATATTTTTTCTGATCTCTAAACTCAATATACAGATTGATTAACCTAATAAAAACCAACATAGAACTGCCTTCCGAATTGAAATTAAGGCTGTTTTGGCTGAGTTATGAATATTTTTAGCCCTGAGTTGTCCTAAAAATTAGTACATAAAAACCCCATTTAACAGGTCTTCTGAACAGCATATTTTTGCCAAAAATGGAATTTAAGCAAAATGCCGTATATGGTCCGATTCACCGTTAAAAGCTTAATTATTTTTGTTGTGAATATTTTTATCCTTGTGTTGTCCTTAAAATTAGGGCATAAAAAATCCCGTTTTAGGACCTAAAAATCCGTAAACCTGAGGTCTTCTTAACAGCATATTTTGGACAAACATGGAATGTCAGCCAAATGCCATATATTGTCCGATTCGCCGTTAAAATCTTAATTAATTGACATTCAAATATTTTACAAATTGCAAAATAAAATTTTTGCCAATTTTTGAAAATTTGATAAGGGGTTACATCATTAAAATTGTCAAAAAATGGCAAAATAAATATTTTTTCTGATCTCTAAACTCAATATGCAGATTGATTAACCTAATAAAAACCAACATAGAACCGCCTTCCGAATTGAAATTAAGGCTGTTTTGGCTGAGTTATGAATATTTTTAGTCCTGAGTTGTCCTAAAAATTAGTACATAAAAACCCCATTTAACAGGTCTTCTGAACAGCATATTTTTGCCAAAAATGGAATTTGAGCAAAATGCCGTATATGGTCCGATTAACCGTTAAAAGCTTAATTATGTTTGTTGTGAATATTTTTATCCTTGTGTTGTCCTTAAAATTAGGGCATAAAAAATCCCGTTTTAAGACCTAAAAATCCGTAAGCCTGAGGTCTTCTTAACAGCATATTTTGGACAAAAATGGAATGTCAGCCAAATGCCATATATTGTCCGATTCGGCGTTAAAATCTTTATTAATTGACATTCAAATATTTTACAAATTGCAAAATAAAATTTTTGTCAATTTTTGAAAATTTGATAAGGGGTTACATCATTAAAATTGTCAAAAAATGACAAAATAAATATTTTTTCCGATCTCTAAACTCAATATGCAGATTAATTATTATTAATTAATTAATTAAAAAAACCAACATAGAACTGCCTTCCGAATTGAAATTAAGGCTGTTTTGGCTGAGTTATGAATATTTTTAGCCCTGAGTTGTCCTAAAAATTAGTACATAAAAACCCTCCAGTTTTTTATAAATTCTATAAGGGGTTACATCATTAAAATTGTTAAAAATTGGCAAAAAGCTTAGTTCATTGACTTAATCGACTTTATTATCTTCACTGATGGTTCTTTTTGGACCAAAGTTAAGAGCTAAAAACCGGCCTACGTAAGGCCTGGGAATTTCTTTTTTATCTGAATTTTCCCAGCTCTCTTAACGTAACTTAGGCATAACATAATCAATTCGTAGTAAAAAATATTCCCTTCTACAATATAGTTTGTACTTTAAAGATAAGCATTCAAGGTCTCAAGATACCGTTTCAAATTTGATCACTCATACGCCGTGTGGCCTTTGCTGACACCCATAAAAGTTGTACAAGTGCTCTGTTGCTCCGCCGCGCATTGCTGCGGATCACTTAGATCTGCAGAATGGCCGCCACTCATATCTATTGCCCCCCATCAGCCTTATTGGACATGCGTAAGTCATGTCAAAAATTTATTGCGTGACCATTGGCGGGAATACTTTATCATAAAGCTACCAAAGTGCCAGCTTCCAGCTTCCAACTGCCAGAAGCCAGAAGCCAGAGTCCCAGTGCCAGTGCCAGTGTATGTATAATGTACCAAAGTGCGAAACCGCCAGTTGGGCAATGAATGTGGATAGAGAACATAAATCTCGCACCGGAGTCCGATTCCAAGAGCACCTACACAGATATTCGGTCCTGGCCAAGTGTCGAGGTGCCAATTAAGGCTGCTCACTGCGGGTATTTTGGATATATCATGCGAGTGGCCCGGCTCGCTGCATAGATAATTTTTTGCGGAGCTCGCAAACTGACCGAAAATGGACCAGGCCGAGTGTCATTTGATTCTTGTGGCAGGCTGGCGGCGTTTCATGCGCCTTTGACATGCAACCAGGCTCCGATCCGATCCGATCCAAGCCCCCAGCTCCGATCCGAGCTCCATGCCGCGTCGGCACAGTTTACACGAGTCAGCGGAAAGCAAAAGCAAAGCCAGCAAAATTACGAAATTTGTCGTCTGACAAAAAGCCTAGAAAACGATATAAATTAAATTTACGATTTTGGTGCTCATTAAATGTTTACAACTTTGGGTCCAGCGAGGCAGTTTTTTTCCCTCTTCTCCTTCGGTTGCAAAATTAGAACATCGCTTTGGGAAATCGCCAAAATGCAGTTAATTGTTTTTAGCTTTTGGCTTTATTCACTCTTTTGGTCTTCTTGTTTTTTCGGCTCGGATTCGGTTTTCTCGCGATTGTCACAAATTGAATAATGTCTCAATTGAAAAGCGTAGCTCAGAGAACAAACATTTAGACTGTGTTTGCAATTGTTTGCTTTACACGGTAAACAAATGAGATTATAAATGGTTTATAAATGAGTTTTAATTCATATATAATTATTTTAAAAATTTCTTTTCTATATTTTTGAATAATTTCGTACCTAATAGGCAAAAGACTGCCCAGACTCTTATCATACTTCGCAGGCATGCACTTTTCCCACATCCTAGCATTTAAAATGTATACTTTTACTATATTAAATTATTTTTAAAATAAAATAAAGCTTTAATTTGGTTGTGTATAGTTTTATTTTTGTCGCCGGCAACTAATTACGTGCCGATCCAGCATCGGACCATTGTATAATCGTGCCGCTTGATATATATCCTGGCCCAGCTGGCTCCGATCCGATCCAGAAAAAAAGTGAAAGGCAGCAGCCCGCTGCAACGCCCACTTCTCGCCGGGACACTCGGTCCAGCAGGCCGAGTCCGAGTGAGTATAACTAGATTATTATATAATTGTTACCATTTGACTAATTTGCCTGTGGCCAGATAAAAGCCTGGATACAAACGAGGAAAGCGAGTCTGGAAAGGCGGCAGTGTGGAGCCAGTGGCAATCGCTCTACTGACCAAGATTCGCGGCTGGCCGGCACAACCGGCTCCCAGCTGAGCTGCTCGAAACGAAAAACAAGAAATGGGTCACCCATAAGAGCGCGACGTGAGCTAATCTCCGCACCAGATGCAGTTTAATTGCCAATAGCCAACTGCAGATGAGATCTGCTCCGCGGCAAGGCTGAAAACAACTAGTTCCTGGGATAATGGGGGTACACTCTGCCCTGCAAGGAGCGGGAAGTCCTTTTGCAGTGGCTCAGCCTGCTGAACCATCTGATGTAGCCCCTTCTGGTGTGCAGTGGCAGTGGCCTCTGGCCAGGCTGTTTCGCTGAAAAGTAAGTCTCAGTAATAATGAGGAATTTCTTTACTTTATTTTGGATAATTTACATACCCTTGGCTTTGGAATCGGACTCTTCGGAGGGCGCGGATCGTCGCCAGACGGTGCCCAGGTTTATAGCCACCAAGCGAGATAAGCAAATCATTGCAAAAACCTATTAAATCATAAAAAATGTACTATAACAATTTATCTGCAATGTTTCGTCTCGGTTCGGTTTCGACCTAGTGTGTGTGTGAAATGAATGAAAATGCCAAAGCCAACTCTGATTGAGTAAACTTTTCCCGCCTCGCTTTCCAGTGAGTGTTGCAATCCGGAATGGAGAGAAGCTGACCAGGCTCAGACCTGGCTCAGATCGAGATCTCAGCTGTAGCTCCAGCTCCAGCTCCAACTACATCCCACTCTTGGCTGGTGCAAATGAAAAGGAAACCGAAGCCAGAGCTGGTTTCACTCGAAATGGGGCAGAAGCCGGCACAGCGCTGCCTTACATAATCCACAGTCCATAGAAAAGCACACACATGTGCACTAGGGGAAAATTATTCATTAAAAAAGTATATAGATATTAAGGTATGCTATTTTTCAGCATTAAAAAAATTGGGTTAAGTTTCCTTAAAACTTTGAAGTTATACATGGATTACTAGGATTACATGGATTACTTAGGATTGTTTAAGTTTCTAGCTAGATATCGTTGGGAATTCTAGTCCAGCTCCATCGGTAAGTACTCCCCTTGTGTGCTCAGTTCTAAAGATTTAGTTAGTTCGTTCTTTTAGAAATTCTTATTATATTTAAATTATGTTTTCTAAGTAAAAATTCATCTGTTTATTACCATAAATGTCTTGTATATGCTTAAATTTCCCAAGTAGTTAAATCGTTACTAGAGCATTTATTTCAAAGCTCATTATATTTTGAAAAGTAAGTACATATTATATTATTTATTTTACTATATTATTCTTAGAAGTTATAAGTTAAGTTTTTACAACAAACTATTATAAAATAATAAAATAATAATCTATATATATATATCTAAGTAATTCTTCGCGTGTAATATTCCCAACTATTAAATCGTTACTAGAGCATTTATTACAAAGCGTATTATATTTTGAAAAGTACGTACATTTTATATTATTTATTGTACTATATTATTCCTAGATATAAGTTGTAAATTAAGATTTTAAAACAAACTATTATAAAATAATAAAATAATATTCTTTATATATTTCTAAATAATTCTTAGCGTGTAATAGCACAGTGGCATGTGCAATTTATCTGCTCGTAAAGATCTTTCCTGGCTGCTGGCCGCTTAGGACACCCCAGTTAGCTGGTCGATGTCAGCCTCCGATTCCGATCCAGATTCAGATTCAACAGAGTCAGAGTCTGAGGCAGAGGCAGACGCGGAGGCAGTGGCAGTGGCAGACATGCCTCGCTGGCATGTGCGGCTTAGTTTCGCTTTAATAGAGCTCCAAAGACACAGTGGCTATGCTCAGGTTGACAGGCATTTGCATTGCGCCATTGGAGTCATAATGCAGTGACACATTTTGTTGCGTGTCAGTGGTCGGGCTGGAGCCTAATGCCGCTAAAGGGCAAACGAGCTGCGTCTTAATTACGTTAATGGCACCCAAAAGCCAAAAGAGATTCGCGCCGATCCATGTGCGATTCTCGTTGCCACAGCCACATCCAGCGGCAGCGGCAGTGTGTAGTAGCATTTGTGTAATCTTGGTAATTAAGCGACGCTTTCTGCGCGCACACACCAGACTATAGTTTAATATGCTATATACACACATACAACGGGTTTTCCCACGATGGCCAGTGGAGTCCCCTGGCTCTTAACTACTGTGCACAACAAACTGCCGCCGAGTTCCAGAGGCCAATGATATATGCATTTTTCAGCCATTGCCAACAATGGCAGCCGCTGCGCGGGCCCCGCTTATAAATTTGAAGCAGCCGAAATAATAGCCATATTTTGGCTGCCTTTTCGCTGGTTTTTATATTTGTTTTTTTTGTTTTTTTGGTTAATTTTTCCACTTGCGGCAGACCCTCAGAAAAAGGTCAAAGATCCAACGGCTGCAGCTGCGCTTGTCTCCGGCTTCGGACGTGCATGTGGAGGTGGTTATCTTGGCCATCGCCAGTGGTTCCATGTCTGATCATTTGGCCAGATGCACAGGGGAGAAAATTCTAATTATTTTGTAATTCTCCCTATTAAAACAATAAAGAATTTTTTAATATTAATTAAAGCAATAATTACCACAAACTGAATAAGTCTTGCAAGGTATCTTATTAGTTTTCGATTGATCTCCTTGAAAGTGCGAATGAGCAATTTGTTATTGTTTATTTATGTTTATTTATTGTTTATAATTACCCGCTCTTAAAACCAATTTTTCCTCTCAGTGTGCCTAACTAGCTGGCGTACCTGAACGCACTTAAAGCGATTTCCCAGCTGAACAAATTGCGATTGTGCGCTGGTCAATCAGGGATCGTGGCATTTAAGAGGCCTGCTCCTCATCCCTCTAACTCATCCTCATTCCTGGAAATCCATGACGTCAGGTGGAGGCATTGTGTAAATGCTGGGAAATGCTGCAACTGCTGGGCAGGCCCCAAGCGTCATCGGTTGACCACATCCCGGCCAGAGCTGGACAGCAGTTCCACTCGGCTGCTGGTGGCCACTGGCGGCCAGTGAAGCGCATAATTTCGCGGAAATGTTTGTGGCCAAAAGATAGACATTTTCCCTGCAAGTCCCTAGGATCCGAAGCTATATAAATACCGAGCAAGTGCGACATTTCACGCTTAGTATGCGAGAATCGGCGGCCCATCGATAGAGCCATGAAGAAGCGACGCGTAACCAGCCCAGCTGGAGGTGGATACCCAGATGGATATGGATGTGAGCTGGGAACCCGTTTTGGCTTCCGCATTGCGCCAGGCAGAGCAGCACGCGCCGCTCTTGGAGATTGGCCCCTGCTGGCGCTAATTGCTGGATTCGGAATGATTGGATCTTGTGCCGCCGTCGGCTACTCCTATACGCGCTTCGAGGGTCCGGTGGTGGGGCCAGAGCAGCTGGTCACCGTCCCCGACGGACGCACCGTGGACTATGTGGCCCGGCCCGAGTACAGCTTCGCCTATGGCGTCGAGGATGGCAAGACGCGCGTGCTGCAGAACCGCAAGGAGACGCGCAACGGCGACGAGGTGCGCGGCGTCTACAGGTGAGTCCACTCACCGCCACAAAGATGAGGGGTGCTGGCTGGGGACAACTTGTCAACGCATTCATTAGCGTCACACTGAGCTGAAATGGATATGGGGTTTGTTAACACCACTTACCTAAAGTATATTGTGAGGTATACGAGGCACGGAAGTCTGTTTAAATATTTTGGCACTCTTTGTGAGAAGTAAAAAATATTATTTTCAGATCTAACAAAAATTTACAAAATTTAGAATCAACTTGTATTTTTCCAATTTATATATGAGCCACTTAAAAGGATTAATAAGAGCCTTGAAATCAAGTTTATTAATGTAAATGTAAAGTTCAACATCCAACATACCTCGAGATAATCAAATCTATATGTAAAATATTTATTATATTATTGTATATATTTTATTTATATATCTATATTTAAAATATTTATTATAATAATATAAATATTTTATTTATATATTTATAATGAGTTCAAAATAGTTGCCAATGCATTCTCAGCTTTATTAAAGCGCGAAAAATTGAATAGGATTATATGCTAAATTTTCTCAATATATTTTACTTACCTTTTTTCTATAGCTTTTCTGAGAGTTTGCTTGTAATATTTAAATACCCCATACATTTAATTAAACAAACAATTTATTTTAATACCTGCAAACACTAATTACTAAACAGAAAACAAGAAACTTAACACCTCGCTCTTGCATTGAGTCTCGCGTTGAATTAATATTAATTTTTTTCCATGGCCTCCGTGCAGCGTAGTCGATCCGGATGGCACCTTGCGTGTGGTTAAGTACACGGCCGACGACGCCAATGGATTCCAGGCGGAGGTCATCACCAACGGAGTGAAGACTCTGCACGGCCATGGCGCCGAGGCGGCTGACGCTGGGGGGGCTGTGGATAACCAGGTGAGACACGACAGCGCCGAGGCCGAGGAGGGAGAGGAAGAAGAGGCGGCGGCCCCCCACCAGGACAATGGTCAGTACAAGGTGCACGAGGACTATGAGGAGGGTGCTGGCCAGGCGGAGAAGGACGAGGGCGGCGAGGAGGATGCTGAGGAGGAGGATGACCACCAGGAATACGAGGGCAGCAGCGAGGAGGGCTATGTGGAGGCCGATGCCCACAGTCAGCAGGAGGAGTCCAGCAGCGAGGATTACTAGGGATGCATCTCACAAGGAGTGTTTAGAATATAACCAATTATAAAATTAATAATATTTTCTATGTTGTGATAAAAGAAAAATACTAAATAAACCTTGTAAAATAAACTAAGGAATTTGTTTGCAAAGGAATATCGGAGTGAGTATGGAAAAGGTGATTAAATAATATTTAAATAAGAAAAAGTCATCACATATAATAATTACTAATTGATATAGGATATGAAAACTTTTCTTTTATTAACCTTCATATTAATTTTCCAACTAAACTAATAATATTTTCGGGAAAAACTTTAATAACATCCCGCATTTATAACTCTTTCACTGGGATATCTTTGCATAATCCCAAAACTCCTGTCCTGAGAAGAGTAAGAAATCTAAATAAACGCTAATTGAAATATCTGGGGAGCTTATGCCGCCACTTCGTTAGGGGTTAAGGGGTCCAAGAGGTAAGAAGTGCATTTACGTAACCACAAGCGACCACCGACCACCGACCACCGAGCACCGACCGACATCAGCCATCGACATGGACATCAACGTCAAGTGGATATCGGCCAGGCCAGTGGAGCGTGTGCGTTTCAATTTTCATTTTCGATTTCGCAGCAGTTTTTATGTTTATTTTCTTTATACATTTTCATTTTCATTTTCGCATGGACTCAATCAAGCGAAGTCAACGGCAACGGCAACTCCAACGGCTTGTTGCAAGCCCGGGAAAAATCGATCTATCCACACACACATTTTCCCAGTGTGTGCGTGCCGTGATCCACTTTGGTCTCTGGTCTTCAGTCCGGCTTGCGGTCCATTTCGTCACTCGCTTAATTCCGAGCGCGCAAATGCGCAAAATCGCATTAAATGTGCGAAATGCAGAGACAGAGATCGGGCCGCTGTGGAGCCGTCGAAAGTGGATCAAACGACGTCTGGTTTGGCCAGCGCGATGCGGTAATAATGCCGAAATGCCAGCCATTCGGAGCAGCTTGGCGGTAATCTCACAATTGAGCCGGCGACAAAGTTGGGCTGGCTGCCGGCAACCGGACCGGGCTAATTGACAGCCCCCATGTCCCCTATTAGCATCCACTAATAACCCGATCTGCGACCCGATTGAGGCCCGGTCCTAGCCCAATCTCAGCCCCTTCTGCGGCTAAATATGGCTAGCATGCGTCTGTGGGCAGCGTGCAAGAATCCCCCTAGCCTGGAAATGTTTTAATTAACCAAAGTGTTCAGAAGCCGTAAAGGAAAAAATAACATCTACATTGGCTGGGTTTCAAAATTAAACTGGTTTCATTTCGCAAATAAACGCTAAAGCATAAAGGCTCAAATCTATCAAGAATGTTGAAAGAAAATGTGCCAGTTCTTGTTTATGTGAATATAAAATAGTTTAGCATATTAAATATATATTTTCTTTATTTTTAAATTCTAATATATAGATTCTTAGAATTATAAATATATTAAATAATAAGGGATCTAGAATATATAATGGGTTTCAGCATCTCTTGTTTATCTACATTTTCTTGCGTAATCCGCCAAAGCTGATTTAAGTTCGTTCTTTTTTAATTATAATCTTAAGGGCATAAATAAATTATTTAATTCAAGAGTTTATTTTATTTCCTCCCCTTTTATTTACAACTTGAACAATAAATCACATCAAACCAAAGCGTAATTGGATCTATAAAAGGCTTACCCCTTCCAAAACGGATGTGATCTGGGTGGAAGTGGTTAACCGGATATGCCCGTATCCATTTATGGCACATTACGCATACGCAGCGTTGTGCAACGCCTTGGATCGCATTGCGTGGAATGTGCACTGCATTCACTTTCTAATTGAACCAACCCCGCGGCCCATTGTCCAGTTAGAGTTTGAGATAATGCCCAAGCCGAAAAACCTTCAAAATCTCAATCACGAACGAAACAAACAAAAATCGCTTTGCCTACTGCATAAATCAAGCCACAAATCTATAACTGTCAAGTCATTTAAGGGGTACATTTTAAGAAAATTGCTATAGAAACTAAGTGGGTCGACTAGGCAGTGACTAGTGTAGAGTGATTACTACTAATAACTCGCTATAACTAGTAATAATAACTAGTTACAATACAATATACATAGTAGATATAGTTGAATCAATTAAAAAGGCGGTATTTTGATATTAAAATATTTGTTAAACCATAAAAGACAGTCTAAAATAATGAAATCAATTTCTTTATAAATACAAACTGTATTATATTCTGTATATTCGTGTAATACCAAACAAACTTGAATAGTTCAACTGCATATACCCTCAAAAATAATTTAAATGTTGTTAAAACCCAGCCAAGTGCGTTTAAATGTTCAAAGGAAACCTCCTCCATTACCTCCTCTAGAGTGAACCTCCCACATCTGGCCATTGTCCAAACATAGGCAAACAAACTGCCAGATCGGCGAACATAAATCAAGACAGAATGTTTGTTCTAGTTATCGACAGTCGCAGCCATAAATATAATAAATCTTGGGCTAAGCGCAGAGATATCCATTGCGACTTCTGGCGGGGGGCTGGGGGTCGGAGAGCGGGGCTGTGCGTGGACAAGTGCAATTAACGCATGCAAACAATTCGCTCGATCGATCGATCAGCAAATGTCTCCCCGGGGGAGAGGTTGGAGGGGTCTTAGCCCGACAATTGCGCAACTAAACGTCGATCGGGGAAAACATTGACGGCGATGGCGGAGCTGGAGACAAAGCCTGTTGTAGTCAGTTTGCGATTTTCCAACTGTCTTGTCCGGTGACCAACTAACCAACTAAACTGAAGCTGTGGCTGACGCTGAACTCTAGGGGGAACCCCCGCCAAACTCCTCTGTCAAAGTGCGATCGTGACGTGGCCAACTTGTTTTGGAACGAACTCTTTTTTTTTGCGGCTCGTTGGCAATTGTTTCGAGCGATTTTCGGCCAGCCGTGTAAATGTGTCGCCTTTAAAGCCCCGAAAACGTTTTATGTAAGTCGATTCTGTGTCTTTGTCTCCGCTTTCCATGCTAATGGCCAGGCCCAGACCCAGGCCAAAGTGATCTCTTATAGTGCGATCTGTGTTTTTTTTATTTGTATTTTGTTATTTTTTTTTAGCCACCTACCTTGGCTTGGAGTTTTTTCCCATCGTTTGGCCAGAGTGCAGACTGCAGTGCCGCCCGTCCCGCGGCCGCTTGTCCCCGCTTAATGGCCACTTGTGTGTGTTTTATAAGATACAATCATAATTTTCTGATATGTCATGCCGCTGCGGCTGCGGTTGTTGGTTGTTTGTTTGTTTGTTGTGGGTGTTGCCTGAAAAAGTGTCAAAAAGTACTGTTTTTCCTTCTTAGGGTTAAGCAAGCTGGGAGCTAAGGGGAACTTTGAACTTTGGGATTGGGATTGGATTTTTTCCTAGGTTAAGTTTGTCATTAGCCCTGTTACTGTTTTAAATCAGGAAGTCTTATTAAGTAATAAACCTATTATGTGGTCTTTGATCAAATTTAATTAAGGTTTAGCTTTTAATAATTGCCTTACGTGGTAATATTATAGGTAATATTACTCCCTTAATTTTCTATGAATTATTTTCCCATATAAACATTTTACAATTTTATAAGATAACCAGTAATGTTAGCTTTATTGTTTACTGGCTATTTACTGCCTTGTTTT
The DNA here is from genome assembly GCA_008042775.1 of Drosophila pectinifera. Taxonomy (NCBI): domain Eukaryota; kingdom Metazoa; phylum Arthropoda; class Insecta; order Diptera; family Drosophilidae; genus Drosophila; species Drosophila pectinifera. Next base: position 26,960 of record VNKC01004841.1, on the reverse strand, counting down.
TATACCTGATCCTATTAACAAATATAGCTTTTAAAAATTTAATAAAATAATTTATGTCTAAAAAATATAGATACCGATAAGCTTTTACATTTTTACCTTCACTTCAAGAGTTAAGAACTTCTTAAGCAATATTGAAGGCTCAAATTAAAATTTAATAACACACAAAACCAAAAAAAGGAGCACTATTTATTTCTTTAATATTTATAGACATTCCGCAATAATCTTTATGCGAATTCCGTCCAATATTTATCATTTCTGGCAATCTTGGCGACAAACATTTGTCGCATGCCTCGGCAAGATATTGATCGGGCCGCGTTTGATTTGCTTAGAGCCCTGTCAGGCCATTTGCCAACATCGAAATGCCGCCAGCAGTTCTCCCAGATCGTGGATATAGCCGCAACTGGGACTGGAGTTGGGCGCAAAAATGTCGGGCAACAAATTGCGTGGCACGAACGCCACTACGCAGTACGCAGCAGCACTTGCGGCGTTGGCGTGGTAATTATAACGACGCCCCGTTGGATTGCCACAGACACAGATACTGATGCTGGATATATAGATATATATTTCGGCCCTGCCACGATCGTAATTATGTCGGCAAATCAATAAATAAAGAGCTTAGATCATTAGAGCCAATGCAAAAGTGTCGCTTTCAATTGCAGCCCCGTCATGGCAGACAAACAGTCAGCGTCAGCGAAACTAAGTCACCGAACGAGCGAACCAACGAACGAACGCCTTCTTGGCCCGCGAAACAAATGCCGCACCTCTCGCAAGACTGGGGATCATTGTTGTGGCACATGCGTGGTTCGGTTGGGTCCCCAGTCCCCAGTCCCCGCTCCCCATCTGGCATCTGGCACTGGCATCCATGGATGGCCACCCCCAACCCGTCCGTGGCAGCTGCAGCCAGATCCGAGCCGACACCGAGCCGTCGTCTGTGGTCGGGTTGCAGTCGTCGCCGACCGACGCGTATATAAATACTTTTGGTCATCGTTGCAGACATCAGTTCAGCTAACGATTTCGTGCTCTTAACGGTCCTCACTCGCTCGAGCTCTCCTCATACACAGCCTCTTGCACATTGCACAGGATTCAGAGTCCAGTTCAGTCGTCCTTCGTCCTTAACTCAGCTGCGTGTTCGCGTCGTGTCCGTGCTCGATTTAACACTATGAAGGTGTGTGTTCCCCCCTAGAAAACCCATAATCCCTAGATCCCCAGTGAACCCAAGTCCTCGATCCTGACGCTCACTTCTTCACTCTAGTACTTTGTTGCCATCGCTCTCCTGTTCGCCGCCGCCCAGGCCGTCCCCATTGAGCTGGGCCACTATGCCCCGGCGCTGGTGCATCATGCGCCCGTCCTCACGCACGCCGTCCATGCCGTCCACGCCGAGCCGGTGGCCTATCCCAAGTACTCCTTCAACTATGGCATCAAGGATCCCCATACCGGCGACATCAAGTCGCAGGCCGAGGAGCGTGACGGCGATGTTGTGAAGGGTGAGTGCTCACTAGATGTACAAGAAGCTTAACACGGTAGCCAAATATATAAAGATTGGGCTCAGGAGATTATAAGGGGGCCTTACAAAAGCATAATTAACTTACTTAGAGGTTTAAAATTATTGATTATGTTTCTTAGTTCGCAAACAAATGATTTCGGCCACAAACTTGGCACTTTAAAAATGTTATTGTTCTACCCTTTTTCCCAATTAATTATTTTTCGTATTTATTTTAAATATATATTGTGTTTTTATCGAAAAACATAAAATTTAAACAGCATACTTGAATTTAAACAGCAAAAATTATTATTTATATGTCGATCACAGTTATTTATTTAAATTAGAGGTTCAAACTTCAAAGTAATAGTCACATTTCAGCGAACCAAAACAAAAGACTTAGGCAACGAACTTGGTCAACCATTAAAAAAGGGTTCAAGCAGAGGGGGACAAATTTTAATATATTGATAAATTATTTATTATAAATTATAAATTATTTATATATAAATTTAATTATTTATTTATTCACTTAAAATTTGGGAATATATATTATTTTTTATAGAGTGAATTTATAAAATTAGATAACAACTTACTACGTTTTTAACAAATTTGATTTGTTTTCCTCAAAAACTTATATGTAAGTAATAGATCATTATAATTAAGACATTTATTTAAGCAAGCCGTATTGGAAAATTTTCAGAAGAATTATTTAACCTTATACTAAGACAAAATACTATTTGTTGGGAATATTTAAGGCATTTCCTTAGGAAAAATCTAGAAAATATTTGAACTAGTAATTTATTTCAAACTATAATTCTAAGGATGGGTTTTAGGTAAAAGGCAAAATAATTACAAGAAATATCTTAGGCACTTAACATGTTTACCTAAATATATATATATAAATAAATATTTTACTTGATATTAAACCCCATATTTTCCCTCCCCAGGCCAGTACTCCCTGGTGGAGCCCGATGGCTCGGTGCGCACCGTTGACTACACCGCCGACGACCACAATGGCTTCAATGCCGTCGTCCACAAGACCGCCCCCACCAAGATCATTGCCCATGCGCCGGTGGTGCATGCCCCCGTCCTGGCACACGCCCCCCTGCTGCATCACTACTAAGCGAGGAAGCGAGGAAGCGAGGAGCCTGACACAGTCACCCCATTTGGTGCTCTCCCTCTTGCTCTCATCCACCCCCAACAACAGCAACTTCATAGGAACCACAAACAGAAAACGCAAAAAACCACAAAAAAAAAAACAAACAAACAAAACAACGAGAATTCTTTTGTAAGTAAGCGTAGCTAAGAGTTTAGGACGGGGCCGCCCCTAGGAGGCGTGCACCCGGCACCCGGCTGATCCTGGCATGGCATGGACGAAGGAAAAACGAACAGGAACCACAAACCATAAAAAACAACCAGCAAGAAATCACATTGAAAGCAAATTCACAACGACCTGGCATTCGGAATGACTTGATCGCGGATGACGACCCCGGTGGATAACGAAGTTTGGAGTTATTTTTTGGAGAGACAGTGTTCTTCCCATATGATATATGATAAATGTTATATATTTCTTTGTATATATATGTGTATGTACTATTAACCAGAACCGATTTCCTCCCTGGCAAGCTTTTGCAGGCCGAGTGCCAAGGGATAGCGATAAGGATGTGTGGGCAGGGCTTCCCGCGGATAACTTCTACCCCCTCTCTCTCTGTACATACAACTCTATTTATTTTCTCTGTTTCTCATGTTTCAAAGCTAAACTTTTGTAATATATTTATGTGCTATCTCTCTGTCTCTCTGTTCCTAATCTAACTATATTCTGTATATCTGATGTATCCCCTGGAAGCCTGTGGCAGTGACTGTGCCAAACTGTGTGCGGAGGATCCCCGAACTGCCACGCCCCGATGAGAGCGTGCTAGCTCCCTCCGAGCCAAACTGTGTGCCATGGCGGGATCCCCGATGGTTTGGCAGGCACTGTGAATGTCCTGTAAATATCCTGAGACGGCAAAGGATTTGCCGCCTGGCCGGTCATTGTGCATTAGTAGCTAGTACTCTCTGCTGAACCTGTTATCCTCGTGTCCTCGATCCGCCTCCTTTCTCCACTCTCTCTCTCTGTCTGTCTCTCTCACCGACTCACTTACTCACTCACTCACTCACTCTCAGTCTGACACACCTTTGTATCTAGTTTCATTTTTTGCATTTAGTATTTTTCACATTAATTGTGTATTTATAAACATTATGCAGCTTAATTATAAACAAACAACAATGAAAAATGTACGAAAAAAGCAACAAAAAAATAATAATATCATGTACTCAATTTAGGAGGATAAACGAAAAGTAAGCCACAACTCTCACATGTCTCTCACGTCTCAAAAGTTCATTTGAGCCTTACACTTATGTACTATATATTCCCCATAAACATTTGTATGCAGAAAACAAGAGCAACAACCGCAGCAAACAGCAAACGAAATGCGAAAAACGTTATTATGGAAATAGAAAAAGAAAACTAAAAAAAAAAATCAATAAAAAATCATATTTAAAAAAATATAACTCCTCTTTCCTGGGTTGGGTTGAGAAACATATGCGAAGGTCGGCAGAGATTAGCATTATAACATATTACAGGCAAAAAATGAAACAAAAAATGCGAAAATTACTTAGCATTCCATTGAAGTATTCTCAATGGGGATTCGCACCCACCTGGAGGGCTTCTCACCTTCAATTTGGGTTCTCGGTTCTTCAGTCTGCCTCAGCCATCAAAAGTACGCGGAACTCGCCGGCCAAGAACCTAAAATCGAATTCAATGTGATATATCCATAGGGAAGAATCATCAGTATTCATCATGGGCTGTTTGTCTAATTTGTCTTGGCTCATTGTAAGTGCTTTGGAACAGCGAAATGGCTAGAAACTGAACTGAGTTCAACTCAAAAGAAAAGCATTATTAATTGAGAAGTTTAGGTAGTGAAAGTCGATAGACTTAAAATAGAAAAAATACAATTAAATAAACAATAAATAAAATAGAGCCGGAAAAATAATAAAACAGCTTCAAAATACGAAATAAAATAAACTCCCTGGGAATTTTATTCTAACGAGTATTCTGTGAATATATTTAAATAAAAACTATATAAGAAAAAGTAATTATTTCGTATAAATAAAGAGAGTAATTAGAAAAAGTAATTATTTTGTATAAATATTAAGCTTAATAAAAGACAAAACAATTCAATAGCAGAATTGTTAATACTACGGGCGATCTTGATTGCATTTCTTCAAATATAAGTTTTACCAACATAAATATATAATAAATATAAATATAATAATATAAATATTTAATTATATATGTATATAAATATATAATTATATAAAAAGTTTGACTTCAAACAGGAAAACCCAATTGATTGGAAATAAATAAAAGTAGTGTTAAAATAAAGTTAAAACAAAACAGACAAATTATTATTATTAATGATTTCCCATAACTTAAGCTTAATCTTAAGCTCTTAGTGATTTATTGAACCTTTTGAACGCCTGAATTTATGCCAAATATTTTCCCTTATCCCCAGCTTATTGTACTAATCACAAAAGTATACGCCACGTTGGCCAGTCCAGCACCAGAAAAAAGCGAAGCATATGCCAAGACAGCAGTGAAAAATGAGAGGGAAAAAGCCAAAGTGAGCCACTATTTTCTACGTGAGCCCTATGGTAGGCTATACATCAAATAAACACCGAAAAATAACATCTTAATTATATTTAAATGTGTTAAATAGGACCCAATACCTATGCCTTTGGCTATGAGATAGATGATCCGCAGGCGCAAAACACACAGTTCCGGGCAGAGCGACGCTTTGTGAATGGCAGTATCCAGGGCAGCTATGGCTATGCCAGACCCGATGGAGTGATCCAGGTCACCCAGTACAGCGCGGATGAGCAGAGAGGCTACTCTGCCCAAGTGCAGAGCTTCAAGGCGGGGGATAGTCTGCTGAAGGCGGTGTGGCCCACTCAGAGACCCGGCATCTTGGTGGACAGGAGCAAGCTGGAGTCTCCTGGCAATGTCACATGGGATCCCAAGAGCCACCTCAACGTGAGCGTCTCCAATGTGGCGGCTCATGTGGCCCAACAGTTGAAGGAGCAGCATGGCCTCGACCTAAACCACATAGATGTGACCAAGGATGTCCTCAAGCCAGCCGTGCTCGATGTGATCCAGGGCAAGGCTCCCAGCCGGGCTCAGACGGTCCAGAACCTAATACCCCAGCAGTTTCCCATAGTGCCCTTCCAGTTGCCAACAAGTCAGGAGGTCACCACTGAGTCTAGCAAGACTACAGAACCCAAGAAAACCGAGAACTCGAAATACAACAGGGGAAAGGAGAACAACGCGGAGAAGGCTCCGCAAGTGGAGGAGGAGGAGTCCAGGCTGCCACCGCCCAGGCCACTGGACAATGCCACTCCCAGCCATGCAAATTGGCAACAGCGAACCCTTGAGGCGAATCGGAGGGAATTCCTGGCCAATTTGCCCAACCTAAGTGAGGCCAGGGCAAAGTAAATGTCCCGAGTTACTGAAATCTTACTCAGAAAACGTATACAAAGATGGAGTATTTATCTACTAAAGTGTCTATTAACTATTAAAAGAAATATTTAATAAACAAATACGTCTTAAATGAGCCATTTGAAATGCAAATATTTAAAGAAATATTTAATAAATAAATACGTCTTAAATGAGCCATTTGAAATGCAAATACATTTTAAAGCAAGGGTTACGGATGAAAAACTAGAGAAAGTTAATTATTAGCAAAATGAGAATTACTATAATTATAAAATACGAATTATTTAAATTCAGAGCAGGTGAAAGAGAGTAACATTCAACTCAAGTGTCCCACATTGTTCTTTAATGTTGTGGAAAATATCTTTATAGCTAAGAGTGTTTTATTAATAATTAGGTAAGTGATTACCAGTGATTAGGTAAGTTTTTTTCACTTTTCACTAGGCCCGAGTCTCGCCAATACCTTGGCCATAAAAACAGTGATTTCAGCCATAAACCCCCCAAAAAAAGGCAACAACAATAGAATTCCACAAGCTGTTCAGCCTGATTGAGGCTGCAATAAAGGTGAGTATGTATGCTGTATGTACTGCATTTTTGAAATATCTTCCGGGTGGCTAAGTGGAGCAGCCAGATCCCAGGCCAAGTCGCTTGCCGCCTTTGAAGTGTCTCTTTGATAAATGCCTCTGTGGGTTAATCTGTGTCGCCCACAACAAGGGGCCGGGCTCTGGGGTTCGGGCTCTGGAGCTCTCCCCAGCCGGTTAAACCCCACATTCAGGAAGACATCAGTCGCCGCTTAATTGCTCCAAATTTCCACATGCGTTTCCCTGGCAAAACGGAAGGAAATGCGAAGTGCATGTTGATTTCGGTTTTGTTTTCACTCTCTCTCGCATCCGATGCATATTTATGCTGATTTATTATTCCATTATTGCGGCAGTATTTGCGGCATTTGTGGCACGCACACTCGCCGTAGATTGCGAAATGTGTTGCCAAAAGCACTCCAAACACTCATCGACGAGTATTTGTTACTGTTTTAGCATTTTGCATTTGTATAATGGGATTTTTACTGCCCACGAATTTGTATCAGAGGTACATTCACTTTTATGCTTCGCTGGGATGGCTTGAAAAGATTTGTATATATATCTAATTTATGGCTGCTTTGATAGTTCGATTCTTGTTTTCAAAGTTCCATAATTTAATGATATATGTTATTTCTTGGGGGAAAGTTGGCCAGTCTCCGTGTTTGTGCAGTCGAGTGCTTTATTGTATGCTAATTTAGTTGCTGCTGCTATAGCTATAGCGCTTTTCATTCCATTCCAATTCATTACGTTTCGTTTCGTTTCTTTCTTTCTTTCTCGGCATATATATTCGGTCATTAACTAATTGCTGAGGCAATCGACTTGGCTTGCACCACTTGAAAGTGGTGCACCACTGGGTGGCTCCGTGAAAGTGCTGGCGATTCGCTTCGATTTCGGCTAGGGCGTGACGTATACGTAATGCGAGGGAACTCTCGGCGCGCATTACGTAGCCGCACAGTGGGTCGCCGCGGCCGCGTCCGTCGCCTGTCCCAGTTGCACTTCAACTTAACATTGAGCCTGAGAGGCGCGGGCGTTGTCCCTGCGCCCGAGCCCAATAAATTCAAAGATTTATTCCATAAATATGTCCACTCTGACAACTTGAATGGGTGGCTGGGACAGGAGCTGGTTTCAGCTCCTGTTTTCCAGTCCCGCCGCAGGCAGTTGCATAAATTTAGCCATTTTATAATCCCGATATGGCCGAAACAGGTACATTTCATAATATCCGGTTCGGGCGCGCTTGAAAAGTTGTTAATTTGGCCACATCTCAGCAAGTGGCAGTGGCATCAGCAGGAAAAACACTAACCAGAGATGCCAAAAATGACAGCAATTAGCCGCCTGCAAAATAAGGTAAAAGTATTTAACCTACTTTTCTCCCTCCAGTCACAAAGTAAAAAGCAAATAGTAAAAGCCGCTTTTCATTGTAGGAAGCTGGCGGGGCGACACTCATTCAATTGGCGCTTAATTAATGAGGCACAGCCACCGACTTACCAAGGAAGTCGCCATGGGAAGGCCTCACGGCTTCGCCTACCAATTTCCTTAACGTGTGAAAATGTCAGTGGCACTCTGCAAGGCGAAATTAAAATATTTAACAATTGGCGGAGGCCTGTGCTTGCAAAAAGTAAATATTTTGATCAGTCAATGATACAATTAGTCAATTGGCAACTGCAGCGATCAGCGAGGCACTGAGACAGACTCTGGCACTTTTCCGCGTGTTGCCCCATTCGATAGTGTCCCAGCTGCCATATGATATGATTATGTGATTTGGAAATTTGCATTTAATTAATTTCTTTGACTATTTATTATGTCAACGCCAGCAGCAGCAGCAGCAGCAACAGCCGAAGCTCAAAAGTCTCCTTTCAACGCGGAGATGTTGGGCGGGTGCAATTGCCGCCTCGGCTGGTTACAGCACCGAATTCAAGTGAATATTATTTGTTACCGTTGAAAGGCTTTCCAGATTATGCTTCGACGGCAGTTATATCATGGCCGGAGCGGGGCTCTCCGCGAATGCATAATCAAAGCTGACGGCGACGTGGCGGCTGTGGATGCGATTGAATAATGAAGAATGCCAGATTCCAGCTGACAGAGATTATCCAGGGAGAAAAACACATGAGTGTGTTAAGTTGCTGAAGAAAAGATTGGGTAAATATTAAATTGGTTGATTATAAGAACCTAATATATATAAAAACACTAAATTAATTTGATCTACTTAAGCCAGTAAAAAGGAACTGAATATAATCATATAATAAAAATTATTTCTAAGATTTATTGACTAGGAAAATTACTTATCTTTGTTTTTAGCTAATGTTTATGGTCTCTCAGGCAAAATAAATATTTAGAATATATTTTTAACATAAAGCATATCTAAATATTATAAAATATACATTATATCAATTAAGTTTTTAGGTTTCCTGATTATAAATGCCAAACTAATACCCTTAATCCAGTGTTAATAATATAAGCAAATCAACCTCATCATATCCCTGCAAATATTGATCATACGCACTGTGTGATCAATGCATTTAATTGCCAATAATTATCCATTAAAATGTCAAATGGGTGGACAAGTGTTGATCATTTCCCAGCCTCAACTGGTTTTGGGAGCTGCTTACGATTTATATTTATTGCCCATACGCACTGTGTGACGAGTGCATATGTGCGCTGAGGAGGAAAACGGCTACAACTTGCTGTTTGTTTGCTGCACTTTTAAGTTCAATGTGCGCTGGCAATTAGTGGAATATTTCTCTGCCATTTTCCTGGCCTCACAAACACACGTCATGCGTGTGAGCGAACTATGCAGTGGTAGTCCCAGTAAATTCGTGTTTTATTCGCATTGCCTTCAAATAAATTAATATAAATTGCAGGCCGTCGAATGCGTCGGGATGCCCTGGCGCACTCTGCGGCGGCTCCCCGAGTGTAATTTTCAATTACAGCAGCCGCAATCGCTGCTGTTTTTTGGTTTGCTATTTTTTTTTGTGGATTGCGTAAGCCAAGCTGCATAAAAGGATAACCATTAAAAGAGCAACAGCGCCGGCCAAGCAATTCCCACAACAGTTTTTCCTTGGGCTTTGGGAAAGATGCACGCGTCGCTGGCTTGTTAAGTTGTAAGGTTTCAGCCGGGACTCTAATAAATATGAAACAATGAGACAAAAGTCAAAGTTTGCAGCTGATTGCCAGCCATTGTGGTTGTGTGTTTGCCAAACGATCGCTTAAAGTGCACTCTAAGAAATAGCACATATTGACTTTAATGGCAGAGCAATAAATTTTATTTAATTTAAGTAATTATCTGATGGATATGCCTATGAAAATGCCAATATGAAGTACTGTTTTTAAGTACTAACTATAAGTTTGATGGAAAATTGGCGGTTTTGAATTTAGTTAAATATTATTGCAAATTGATATGAAGGCTTTTTATTATGGCTATTAAAATATTAAGAGAAATATATAGTTTACTACGAGGTATCTTGGGAAATTAGGGGAACACAGCAATATTTGATTTAATCTCTAAAAAATTAATGACTTAAATATATTTATTATGAATTTAATCGAATGTTTAGAAAATAAGTACACATAGCATATTTATAAAGAGAGCCTTAAGCTTTTTTATATAGCGAAAATTATTATAAACCAAATATTTTGAGCTTCCAGCTTCGAGATTAACCTAATTTACTTTTGCAAATCTTTCCATTTCCCATAACTTAACTTACCCCATTTTCTTTTTGTGTGGCAAACTTTATTCCATTGTTTTGTGTTTTATTTTGTTTGGGCCGATGTCGCAAATGTACGCCAGATATACATTGCGGCAGCAGGAGCAGTTCGGCTGCTTTTGGCCAAGTTAATGCCTGTACTAAATGTCTAACGGTAAATATGAGTTACTAGGTAATTGCTTGGTCTGCTTACCTGCAGCTGTTACATGCGCGCATGCGCATAACCAACAACAGCGGCACCAGCGCTGTGACTTTTCACTTTTGTGAGTGGGAATTGATTGAGTGGCCAAGTGCTCTGGGTAAAAGTAAGCCACACTGTTGGCCAGGCCAGCGTATCTAAACTATGGCCAGCCAAAAAATTAACACCTGCTGGCCATCGCGCACGAGGAGAGCAGGCAAAATTACTACGACAGCAAGCCAAAGAAATATAAAAATAATTTTCAGGCGATAACTTGCAGCGAAATGAGGCGAAAAATGTTGCATACCACAAAAGAAAAATGCTGACAATAAGTAAATAAAATAAAACACAAACTAAATACACTAGGAGAACCTTTAAAGTCACTAATTTTGAATGTTTTCTTATTAAATTAATTGCATTTAGCTAATATGTAGGAGAAAATTCAATGTCAAAATGTTTTAATTACATATTAAGAGGTTTTAAAAGCCACATCTACCATTCCATTTCTATTATTTTACTGAATAATTTAAGCGGAAAACAAATAAAATTAATAAAGATACCCCTAAATATATCCATATTCAATGCTCTCGTTGGAAGTTCCATCAATTTCGAGCTGAAAAATGTATCAGCAATGCGTTCAATTGGCGGCGCTTCGCCGAATTGCCAAATGCTGCGGCCGAAACGCTGCAGCCCATGTGTGTATGTGCACCTGGGGAATGCACAAAAGGCGACTTCGGCCGAGTGTGAGTCGAGTGCGGCGGCATGTTGACTTGCGTTATTATTATTATTTTTTTTTTTGCACCTGCCGCAACGCCAACGCTGGATGGAGGGAAAAACAAAATCAGGAGACGTAGACCCCAAGTCGTGGGCCATAATTAAGCATTTATTTTATTTGCCATATTTCTTGTGCTGCTTCGGGATTTGTGGATTGGCGGATTGGATTGGTAATCATCGTGCACAAAAAAGAGGAAAAAACTAAAAATGTTTGCTTTTTACCCGCTGCCTGGCGGTTTGTCATGTCTCGCAATGTTGTCAAACGTTTTCAACCATAATACAGCAATTAAAATTGTATCTGTATTTAAAAGTACATCAACCCGAGATGTCATTTCGTTTGGGTTCAATTTGATCCGATTGGATTGGGGACTCCACATCCACATCCACATCCATGGCATCTTGCCGAGCCTGTGAATCGGGGCTATGAAAAGTGGTTGCGCCAAACTGCACGAAATCCACATCCAAACTGAATAATTTCTCGAGCTATTGGCAAACATCTAGCCTATGAACTAGTTTGCCTATATGGGAATGGATTGAGCGCATGATGGGCAGGAAATTTCGATTTTTATAGTGTGAAAAAAAATTAAGGAGTTTAAAATTTAAAGTAAAAGTTTTAATGAAGCAAGAAAAAAAGAAAAACGCTTTTTTGTTTTGAAATTAGGAATTAAATTCAGAACTGAGATGCTCGATATCCAAACTTCCTTGAGTTAAAGAAAAAATCTTAAAATCATGGCGGAATGCACAAGAAAATGTGGCTGGGGTTAAGTTGTAGGCACATGTAGCTAAGAAAATGTTGCGCAACACACCTTGATGCTGGCAACACTGAGATGTTGCACAGGTGCAGCAAGCTTGGAAACTTAATAATTTAATAGCTCCGAAGTGTATCATTTAATTGTTCTCAAATTTTGGTATCACCCGCACTACGTTATTTATAATATATATATTAAGCTTACAGATGCGGAAGTAGGATAATATATATACTTTATTGGGGTCAGAAATGTCACCTTCCTGTTACATACAATTTAGGTGAGCACTAAGTTATAGCACTCACTTACCCTATGGGTACCGGCTTTTAAATCTAGGAGGCCGCCTTAAAATGCAACAAAAGAGGTAATTTATTGTACCTTTAGTAGATAGCGACCTTGATTTTCGTGCCCATTGCTGGCAAATTACACAACACCTTTATGTCACTTGAATGCTCTTAACAAAACGTCGACTGTCGCAGTCGCAGTGGCAACCTTCGAGGCGAGAACCCTCAAATGAGAAAACTCCACGCTTCGTTGCCTAATTAGCGCCATCATCCAATTGCAAATTGACGAAAGACCCAGTAAAAATTGGTTACTGCAATTGTAACACTTAACTTTGACTCCCCGAACTACAGGCCAGCCCAAGTATGTGGGGAACAATACTTCGGGTTTACTGTTTTTGAAGCCGAACAATTAAGTATTACAACATTTTATTGGGCCAGCCAGGCAGCCTGCAGGTCCAATTCAATGTACAATTTACCATCTACGATTTACGATTTACGAAAATCAGCGCATTAAAAAAAGTAAACGATTATCCGGAGGCTGCCGCAATAGAAGGTTGCCCCGAAAAGCTGTGTGCCCAGCAGCAGCCACGAAAGAAATCATCAGGCCGAAAATTTGGGTCAAACTGCGTTTAATGAGCGTACTTGCAGAGCAGCAACTCGGCCGAGTTGTGGCGCTGCAATGCAAATAGGCTAGGAGAGTTGGCTAAAAAAAAAACGAAAAAATTCCAAAAAATATTATTAACAAACTGCGGAGTGGAGTGGGGCAATGTTGCAATTGCAACTGCCGCTCAACAGCGCCGATGACGACTTATCAACGCCATCGCATGCGTCACTAATGACACTTAAAGAGTCCTGGGAGAAGAGGCACTGGGGGAAAATATAAACTATTATCAAGGGATGCTATTATTTTAAGAAAAGGTACTCAAAAAACCTGAAACCAAGCCTTGGAAAACATATTTCTTGCTTGGTTTAAATGCTGGCTAAATACTATATCGATTGTAGCTATTTTCTAGGCTTTACAAGGATTATCTTCCCGGAAATATTTTTAACTTATATTTAATACATTGTAATTTTAGGAATTTCATAATTTTGATGTAAATCTTTCTAGTTTTCTGCTGAGTGCATTGGGCAGCAAACATCAAACCCCAAACAATGGCAAACAGCATGGCCTGAACTGTTTTACATTTCTGGCTCAAGAGACGCTCCGCTCACCAGAGACGGCGACGTCGCTGCCCGAACCATCGCCGCTGCCGCTGACGCTGCTTGAACTGCCGATCCGCCGATCCGCCGATCCACCGATCGACCGAACCACCGCTGGCAGCCGATTCACTTTCTTCCTAACATATAAAAGCGGCGCATTTTGGTTGCAAGTACATTATTCAGTTGTGGAAAGTCGTTGCGTGCAGTCATCCTACCAAGCTACCTATTGTTTTGTGATCTCCAAACAAAGCGCGAAGTTAAATAAACTCAAACTAAAATGGCCTTCAAGGTGAGCAGCAGTAGCAGCAGCCCAGGATAAAGGATATCTCATCTGCAGAGTGAACAATAAACTGTACAGAAAGTATCCTTGAAGGATACACCAGTGAATCAGTGAATCAGTAATCAATAACGTTTAAAACGTGTGCCTGCAAAGGATATTTAGCTTCAGAATGTGATTTTTTGAGTGTTTAAACTCCTAAGAAAGGAGTCATCCATAAAGGGCTTAATATTTGGCTAATACATTTCAGTTTTGGGCCAAGAATAAGCCTTATAAATAATAATTAACCTATCTTTCTTAGGACAGCCTAAACTAAAACCTATACAAATTAGTTACTCATTTATAAAATCCATAAAAATCAAGCAAAAAATACCTAGTCACGCTAGACTAATCCTTTTGGTTAACAGCAAAAAGCCAGCATAAATATTTGCCTTACTTAATCGTACTCCCTCTGAGCTAACCCACGTATTTGCAAAGAAACCACTAAACGCAAAGCCAAACCAAAGCGTCAGTCGACCACAGCAAATAGGAATTCATTACGAATTCATTAGGCTATGCCAGAGGAAAACCGCAACTATTTAGCTTAAATGCAGCCATTACATGAATAGCGACAGGCAGCAGGTCCCGAACCCCCCGAGCCTTTCCACCCACGCGAATTGGCCACCGCTAATTGCAGCAGCACTCGCCACTCGCCTCCACTTCGTTAACGGAAACAATTAGCCGGGCCATGGGCTCTGATCTCTCAGGGGTCTTGGGTCTAATGTCTTTCAGTTGAGGCTCCCTTTGTTAATTATTCACCTACTTTTTTTAATGTATAGTATCTGATCTTCGCCTCGGCCCTGTGCCTGAGCCTGGCCTACCCGGTGGAGCACCAGTACCACCAGTACGAGGAAAGCCACGGCTACGAGCACCTGGCTCACCACGAGCCGGAGCCGGTTCACGAGTACGGACACCACCAGATCGAGCGCATTTCGCTGGGCGAGGAGCATGGACACCATCAGATCGAGCATGGACACCACCAGATCGAGCATGGACACCACCAGATCGAGCATCACGAGCAGCCTCTCTACGAGACCCACGAGCATGAGGGTCATGACGAGCATGTGGACTACTATGTGAGTTTAAAATTAATGGTAATGGGAAATGGTTAAAAATAATATTTAATCAAACAATCTGGAAATAAGGTAGTATTTTAAAGAGGTCTAAAAAACTGTCATAACTATTTATAGTGTGATGTAATTTCTACAATATTTGTTGGAAAATATTTTGGAGAACGTTCTTTGTTTAAGTTGGTTTCTCAGTTTTAGAAACCATATTCTTTCAAGGAAAAGTTCTAACAAAATACTTGAAAATTTGAACAAAGATTTTTTGGATACTCGAAATCATAAAATAAATTTAAACATTATTTACAGGCCCCTCCCAAGTACGCCTTCAAGTACGGAGTGAATGACTTCCACACCGGAGATGTGAAGTCCCAGCACGAGACTCGCGATGGCGACACCGTCAAGGGCCAGTACTCGCTGGTGGAGCCCGATGGTTCCATTCGCACCGTGGACTACACCGCCGACAAGCACAATGGCTTCAACGCCGTTGTCCACAAGACTGCCCCAGTGCACCACCATGAGGAGCTGCACGAGCACCACTACTAAGGAGGGAATCACTGCTCACTAGAGTTAGCCAAATTACTCATCAGCCGGATAGGGAGAAGGAAATAGAGGATGGAGGGTAGAAGGAGAAGGATTATGAGGATCCACATCGATCGACCATGGAATCAGCTTCATATCTCGTAATTAGGACATCAGCAAACACACACACATGCCACGAACCATTCGGGGAGGGACCTTCACTAGGCTTCGGGACCTCCCCCGTGGCCATGCTCACTTCATTAACATTTTGTATATTGTATTTTATTCTGTGATAGCGAATAACTTCTATGTGTATCTTCCGCTTTCAACTGATCCTTAGTCATCATCACTACCTGCTCAGACGATATTACCAATCTTTAATCTGTAATCTATAATCTATAATCTTTAAACTTTAAACTTTAAACTGTAATCTGTAATGTATACTTATGTCTTCGCGTAAAACTTGTTACAGAGATCGAACGAACGAATTGTAAATTGTGTAATAAAGTGTGAATTATGTACTTTTTATAAAATCACAACTCACCCGACCACTGACCATAATTTTGAACAGCCGGGGCCAATCATTGAACTTGTACTCCTCCAAGAAAATGGCTAATGTCGGGCCTGGCCAACTGGTTTATGCGTTTCCATTCCGTTAACGGCAATAAAGGCGATTGCAAGACATTGTTAGACACATTTTCCGGCTCCCAAACAAGTTGTACTCCGCCGCGTTTCGTTTTGTTTTGACTGAAATTGCATAAGACGTATTCAAAAAGTTGCACAAAAATGCTTCCTAAATGTCCAAAGATACAAAAGTGGCAAAAACCTGTGGCGTGTTTTGATACATTAGCTATTTTCCGATTGCGAATAAATTAACAAACAAATACGTTTATTTCCTTGGTCGTTTTAACTTACGCGCCTCGCTTATATTCTCGTTTACCAACACTGAACAGAAAATATCGATAGCTAAGAGAGGTACAGAGCAGCCTTGGTGTAGAAAAGTATACAAAGTAATATATATATTATATATTTCATCTATACGAGTCGTATTGAATAATAGTTTTAGATACCTTAATTTATCGGACGTAATAAAATAATATTCTTATTCCACTCATACGATTATTCCCATATGATAGGTTTATTATTAAGAGTGACCTCTGTACTTGGTTAATATTTTGAACAATCGACAACCCTATGTAGCTGCACATTGTTGATAAGCGGAGGGCATAGTACAGATAAATAAAAAGATCTCAATGAGTAGGTAGCTAAGAGCCCACATATAAACAAAATGCTGGAGAAAAATAAATACGTGCCGCGGGTGAATCAAGTGAGCTTAAATATCAATAAACCTTGAATAAAAATTGAGCAATACTAAACTTTGTTTACTTTTCAGATAGATGCCATTTCTCTAAATAAGGACATTGCTCGCCTTATTCGCGACAATCTGCTGGAGAACCTGCAGGCCTTATCAGTGAGCATTTGGATAAAGATATCCTTGGAGGCTACTATAGCTGTTATTATGTATTTCTAGCCCGTTCTCTTCATTAAAATCCGACCGGAGTTGGACTTGCTCATTCAGTCCGCCATTTGGTTTGGTTCCGTGGGCAAGCGCTGCTCCACCTTTGGCCAGCAGTTGTTGGTGCTTGCCTACGATGCCGAGAAGCTAACTGTGTCCCGGCTGGTGCTCCACTTCGTCCTGACCGTCCTGCCGGGTTACGTGAAAAGCTGGGAGGAGAGGCGACTTACCAGACGAGTGGAGTGGTTCAGCCAGGCGATTACTTGGGCGGAGAACAGCGCCCTGGTGCTCAACATCCTCAACTACTTTCGGTTCCTGAAGACGGGAAGGAAACCCACGCTCGTGGACTACCTGCTGGGCCTGGACTACATTAGTCTAAGGAATAACCAAAGAAGAGACATAGGTTACAAGTACCTGACGCGTGAGCTGCTCTGGGGAGGATTTATGGTGAGTCTAACCTGTGTTTAGTTGTGTATCTTAATATCCCATTGATAATTACAGGAAATCCTTGGCCTCGTCCTGCCAATCATCAATTTCCGCAAGCTGCAAAGAGTGCTCAAATCCTGGTCCTTCGGACAGCCTGGTCGACGGTTGGCTTCCGGAGATAGTGATGTGGAGTTCCTGGCCCCGAAGATGACGACGAGCACCACTTGCACTTTCTGCGGAGAGCGGCCCACGCTGCCCCACCACATGGGCTGTGGGCACATCTATTGTTATTACTGCCTGAGCGCCAATATTTTGACGGATGCCAGTTTCTGCTGCCCAATATGCGGGGCGACGTGTCCCGAGAATGGAATTCAGAGTGTATAATAGCTAGGAGTGTTGTGCAAGTGATGATTTTATATATGTATTATTGTTAAGCGAAAGTTGGCTATTTTAAGGAAATAAACGCAAATTCCATTTAAAACCACCTAGTATTTCGACAGTGTTGGTAAGCGGCGGGAGAGCAGTGTTGATAGTAGTCACAAAACAGTTGTTATTTACAGGCACGGTGGCAAGTGGTGTGCGCTAAAATAATCAATATTCTCATTGTTTAAACATAATTAAAAAGGAAAAACATTTGAAGTGAAGCATTAATCCTTGCAGAACCTCGCTAAACTGCAGATTCGTTCAAAACATTCCTGATAAAGTCTAAAAGTAAGTTTGAGATATTCGTTTGGCCTTCTCATAAAAAGCGCGCGAAAACAGTGCATCAGCTGTTGCTTCGCCCGCCAGCGCTGCCAGATGTAAAACATTAATTAAGCAATTGCGAATGTTTGCTTAATAAGTTAAAGTAATTTAGCTTTAAGTATTATTTTAATTAAGATTTGTATATAAGTAGAAAATTTCAATTAGTTTTGCAACCACACCCCGATTGTTTTGCTATTTCGCAAATCAGCTGCCCTCTGACGATCCGGCAACGCCGACACTTTGTTATTATCTCATTTTTTCTGCTGCGCATTTCGCCTTTGTCCGAAATTATAGAAGAAAACAACTAAACGCTACGCCAAAGGGCACGAAAAGTTGCTAAAGAGCCACAAACAAAACAAATTGACTTGCGTTGCGTAATTGCGTGAAGGAAACGGGAAAAGTCATCCACGAACAGCTGCAAACAAAGGCCAAACAATTGAATAAAAAAAAAAACAGAAAGTGCCTGAAATAAATAGAAGATTTTACCTGGCAACAAAGTGCGCATATATTCGCTTAAATATATTTGCAGTCCGCAGCTGATTTCACCAATCAAGGTCAGTAAGGTGGCGATATTCGTAGACGCAGCTAAACAATAACAAACCACGATCGTTCCCAGTAGCAGGAGGAACGACAACGATGCTCGACCTGGAGATCCTGCCTGAGAATTCGCTGGGCTGCGACGCCTGGGAGTTTGTCCTGGGGATGCACTTCTCGCAGGCCATCGCCATTATCCAGTCCCAGGTTGGCATCATTAAGGGTGTTCAGGTTCTCTACTCGGACACCAATCCCCTGGGCGTGGACATCATCATTAATCTGCCGCAGGACGGCGTCCGCCTGATTTTCGATCCAGTGGTGCAACGCCTCAAGACAATCGAGGTGTTTAATATGAAGCTGGTGAAGCTGCGCTACGGCGGCGTCTACTTTAACTCGCCCGAAGTCCTGCCCAGCATCGAGCAGATCGAGCACTCATTCGGAGCCACACATCCGGGCGTTTACGATGCGGCCAAGCAGCTCTTTGCCCTGCACTTCCGCGGGTTGAGCTTCTACTTTCCGGTGGACAGCAAGTTACACTCGGGCTACGCCCACGGACTGGGCTCCCTGGTCTTCCTGAATGGCGCCTCGCCCGTGGTCTCCAAGATGGCGCTCTACGCGGGCAGCAATGTGGCCGAGAATAGAGCACCGTCGCTGCCGCTAACCTGCTATCACCGACAGATGTACTTAGAATCGGCCAGCGTCCTTCGCACCTCCTTTGGCCACACCAAGGGCTTGAAACTAAAGCTTTTTACGGAGGGCTCCGGCCGAGCACTAGAGCCACGCCGCCAGTGCTTTACGCGGGAGCTGCTCTTCGGCGACAGTTGCGAGGATGTGGCAACCAGCTTGGGCGCGCCCAATCGCATATTCTTCAAGAGCGAGGACAAGATGAAGATCCACAGCTCGAGTGTGAATCGGCAGGCGCAGAGCAAGCGGAGCGATATCTTCTTCAATTATTTCACCCTGGGCATCGATGTGCTGTTCGACGCCAGGACGCAGACCTGCAAGAAGTTTATCCTGCACACGAACTATCCGGGCCACTTTAATTTCAACATGTACCATCGCTGCGAGTTCCAGTTCCTGCTTCAGGCGGATCACCCCTCGATGAGCGACAGCGGCCACGCCCTGGTGACGCCGACGAAGCAGGATCATGTGAATATAAGCGCCTACACCAAGTGGGACGAGATCAGCGGATCGCTGGCCACCTCGGAGCGGCCGGTGGTGTTGCATCGGGCCAGCTCGACGAACACAGCGAACCCGTTCGGCTCCACCTTCTGCTACGGCTACCAAGACCTGATCTTTGAGGTGATGCCCAACAGCCACATTGCCTCGGTGACGCTGTACAATACGGCGCCGCCCAGACAGCCGGCGCAGTCCTGGCAGCAGCACAAGATGCAGGACATCCGGCTGACTGTGGTCTAGATTCGGAAATTTAGCTGGGTCTCCTTCGCCGCTCCATGATGCTGATGATAAGGGGACGCCGCCCTTCGTGTTCTAATCTAAGCTACAAAACAAACGATGATCTAACCTAGGCCTAAAGTAGACACATATATTATATAGTAATATATATATATATATATACATAATACACGTAGATTTCTATGGTAAGCTAAGCCAATCATCGGACGAACTCTCTGACCAGGTTCATTCAGCGGTATTCCATTGTGTTAGCTCGATTCGATTCGATTTGTTTCGACCCATAACTGACAATTAGCCTCGTACTTTTAACAATTGCATGTCGTTAATATATATTTCAGTAACTCGTAAGCTCCAATCGTGTATC
The DNA here is from genome assembly GCA_008042775.1 of Drosophila pectinifera. Taxonomy (NCBI): domain Eukaryota; kingdom Metazoa; phylum Arthropoda; class Insecta; order Diptera; family Drosophilidae; genus Drosophila; species Drosophila pectinifera. The sequence goes on along the minus strand of VNKC01004841.1, from coordinate 6,589 downwards.
TCTCTTTCAAAAAGAAAAAATATCAAACAAAAAAAATATATAAATATAAGGTTTCGACAAGAACTTTGATGCCTTTCATTATGTTGCAGATTCTGAGCTTGTTTGAAACGAATTTTGCTGGGGTTTCTTTGTAAAATATATAAGTTGATTTAAGTAGGAATAATGCTGTATTTATATATTATATACTTTAAATAATTTTAGGAAAATGCCTGAGGAAAGCGCAGATCAGGAGAACCAGGCTCTGCAGGAGCAACAGAAGGCGGTTGGAGTACCAGAATATAATCGCGATATGCTGATGGACATGCTGCCTGTTTATTACAGGCGGCTCTTTCCTCACCAACCCTTCTACCGGTGGCTCTCCTATGGATTAAGTAAGAGTACCCTTCCATATTTAATTATATTCCGATACTAACCCTTCCTTTCATTAGCTGAGGAAGGCATCTTCTGCAACCGTGAGATTTCGTTTACCCTCCATGATGACATCTATTTGAGATACCTTTGCTTTGAGAACCAGGCGGAGTTTGAGAAGGAGATTTGCTTAAAGATCCCCATCAAAATTGATATTGGACCTGTTATGCACACCAGACCGAAGCATATTCGCACCGTCCCCGGCGGTCTGAATCCGGTTCAACGCGAACTGGTCTTCGATATCGATATGACGGACTACGATCCAGTGCGCACCTGTTGCTCCGAGGCGGAAGTGTGCCAAAAGTGCTGGAAGTTTATGGTGCTGGCTGCCAGAATTTTGGATGTTGCTTTGCGCGAGGACTTTGGATTTGAGCACATACTTTGGGTCTTTTCCGGACGGCGAGGCATTCATTGCTGGGTATGCGATCACCAGGCCAGACATCTCGATGGTCGGGGCCGCTATGCCGTGGCGGAGTACCTGAATCCCATCTCCTATGTTAATTTCGCGGGCAAAAACTCACCCAGATGCCCGATGGGAGATCGGACACACCACAGTCTCAAGAGAGCCTTGAAGATCGTAGAGCCCCTGTTCGAGGAGATCATTCTGGAGGATCAGAATCTTTTTGGTACACCCAAGGGGGTTACCAAGCTACTCCAAATGGTTCACGACGATGCAGCACGCAGCGAGCTAGAGTCGTATATGCAGAAGACCCTGGAGGACGGTGCCCACTCGCGCCTCGTGTGGGAGACCTTTCTCAAGTACTCCAATTCCATGAAAACCTCCACGGCCAGTGCCTGGAGCCGTAAGCTCAAGAACATAGTCCAAGAAGTGCAGCTAGGACTGCTCTATCCTCGATTGGATATCAATGTCACCCGTGGATTCAACCATTTGCTAAAAGCCCCATTTTGCATCCATCCCGCCACCGGCAAGGTCTGTGTCCCATTTAGCGTAAGTGCTGTGGCCAAGTTTGATCCCACCACGGTGCCCACGATCACCCAGTTGCTGCACGAGATCAATGCCTTCGATGACAAGAGCAAGAGCTACATGGAGGCACCGGAGGACAAGAGCCGAATCAAGGACCACAAGAAGACTAGCATGTTCAAGGGTGTGGTGGTCTTTGAGGAGTTCCTGCGTAAGCTGGAGCGCAGCCAAAAGGTTGCTAGTCTGCAGTTTTAGTCTATGTTGAAATTTAAGAGTAATTATAAGAACAAAAATAAAAATGTCCAAATACACCTTGTTTCTCATCGGAGTCAGAGCAGAGTCAGCAGATGAAGTATACAGAACATCTTGTTTCAATAATTATTCTTTTGGAATAGTTAGTCAAGTTCATTAGTTATTAATCGTCAATTGCAGCTTTATCTTTATTCTTGAGTTTTTGTATCATAATCATTAGGCTAGCAACAATAAATAGACTAGGCGACAACGCATTAGCTCCGGACCTAAGCCCGGCTCTCACATGCAGCGTAATCGCACAAGAGGCACCACGTTGCCTTTGTTGTCCTTGTCGTCAATGTCCACTTCGACTTCCAGCTGGTAGAGGCCATCCTCCGGCGTCGTGCTATCGGGCAGGCTGGCCAAGATCTCGCTCTCCCCGGCACGTAGCTTAAACGAAGCAGCCGCATTGTCTCCATCATCACCTTGTCCCTCTCCCGATTGCGGCAGGGATATCCGTATTTTAGCGGGCAAAACACTGCCCCTGCCGAGGACCAACTTAGCGTTGGCCTCGTCGTTCCCATGCCAGATGTACAGATCATCCTCGGCCACGACACAGTCATCGTCCTTGTGCAGCTGCTGCTCGAGCGGATCAAGCAGACAGACGGCCTGAAGCGCACAGCCGATGGCCACCACCTCGTCCGCCGAGTGGCTATTGTGCAGCTTGGCGTCGGGGAAACGGGCACCCACAGCAGCCTGGAGCTTGGGGATCTGCATGGTGGCACCTAACAGCACAATGTCATCGATACTACTCAGTCCCGGATGCTCCTTCTGCGCCTCCTCCACACACTCGCCCAGCTGCTGGATGAGGTTGTTGATCACCGGTTGGATAAGGCTTTCGAAGCGGGCACGCGACATCTGGGCGTTGAAGTCAACGCCGTCCATAAGGGAGTCTATATAGAGTTGCGTGGAGGGCAGCGTGGTCAGGATGTGCTTGCAGTTGGCGGCGGCAGTGCGGATTTTGGCCAGCGAGCGCCGCGACTCGTGCGGATCCAGCTTGTACTTTCGGCGGAACTCCTCGCAGATGAACTGCACCAGGGCCTCAGTGAATTGGCGGCCGCCGATGGAAAAAGGTCCGAAGGTGGCCAGCTGGACAAATAGTCCGTTTTGGACGGCATAGAAGGCAATATCGCTGTACAAGCCGCCGCACTTGATGGTGAGTACATGACGCCGCTGCTCCTGCTGCTCCTCGCCGATCCTGTAACCCAAGACGGCGGCCGTGGGCTCGGCAATGATCTGGGCTACATGAAATCCGGCGGATTGGGCGGCATCCGCTAATAGTTTAAAGGCCGGGGTGGGATAGTAGCTGGGTATGGATAGAACGGCGATGGGCGCTTGATCCGCATCCGTGTGGTACTGGTGGGCCAGCTCGAGTTCCGCGCGAAGCAGCTCCACCGTCACCTGAAAGGCGCTGAGGTCCTTGGTCACCACTCGATCGTCTTGGTCCTCCTTATCGGACGGCACCGTGTGCTCCATGCGAAACACCAGCTCCTCCTTATCAAAGTCACATGGGATTTCTTTCAGGGCGCTCGTTAGCTTCTCCTCGGTGATCTGCTCCTTCGGCTGCAGCAGCTGGAAGCTGTGTGCCACCGCCTGGCGCGGCCTCGTGGCCATCTTCTGCTTGGCCGTCAGCCCACACTCGATCTCCGAGACGCCATCCCAGAGCAGGCAGGCTTGGGACACTCGGTCGCCCTGCTTGTTGGCGATCACCTCTGCCTTTCCGTCAGCGCGCACGTGGGCGATGCACAGCGTGCTGTTGCCAATCTTGATGCCAAATCGCGGCCACATTGTTAGGGAGTGTGTCTCGGTAGCAGGAATACCCGGAATTTAGGAATAATTATACAAATAGAATCACGCACGTTTTTTTCCTGCACGCGCGGTAGTGTTGTAGGGCAGTGTTGGGAAGCGTTTGCAGCCGAACAACTGCATTGATGTGATGAGAGATATTCGATAGCGCTTAGAATCGAGTTCAAAAATAACATTCAATTCAATGAACATTTAATAAAAAATATGAATATTAAGTGTACATACATAGAAAATTGTTTCAACTAAAATGTTTACCCTTAAAGAAAATCACTTTATTTTAAAATATTGACTTAGTTTAAAATCCATATCGATCATTAAAAAAATTGCCCAACACTTGTACCGGGAAGTACTGTCTAACGCCGAACAGCTGTTGCTGCTATCGATAGTCAGCCCTAAATTTCGACCCTGTTGCTAACCAACACTGACAGGAAAATATGTAAACAAAACAGATGGAAAATCGCAGAAAATTCGTGTAAAAACCTTGAAAACCCCACTAAAACGTGGCCAAGACAATGCGATAAAGCTCCACGGAGTGTCCACCAAAATATAAAAGCGGAAGTGCTCGTAATAAACTAATGCAGCTAAACTAGTGAATGAAAAATCCATAGATATCCGATCGCAATTGCATCGGCAGCAAACTGTTGACCCCGCCGACCCCACCGCCAGCGCCACAACCACCCCTAACCCCCACAGCCCCCACAGAAAGTGAGCGTTGTGTGACATACATGCGCGTGTGTGTGCGGCGCAATCAACGCCCCCAAAAACACAACCAAACTGTCCCGATTCGTCATCGATTTACGGCGGAACCAAAGCCAAACACAACAATGCGACTCCGCTGAAAATTGGACAAATTGAAAGTCCCCGCAGCCCCCTTGTAATCGAAATCTAAATAGAAGCCCAAAGAATTAATTTCTGTGTGTTCCGAAAATGCGCAATTCGTAGGACCTTGGAAAAAAGCAAATCGCAAAGTGATCCAAACAAAACAAAGCAAAGTCCGGACCTACAGCAACCTTGAGTGTCCACCAGGATGGACGATAATCTGAGCACCAAGAGCTCCGAGTCCTCGATAACAACCAGCGGAGAGTACGAAATAGTTACGGACAGCAATGTGGCTAGTCCCACGGAGCCAGCGAATCGACGGGTAATCAGCCAGGAGTTGAAGACTCCTCCGGAGGAGGTCAAGAAGCCGCCCACTTCGCTGAGTGCCTTGGCTTTGTCCTCACCGGAGGGCGGAGGCGATCGCTCGCCCACACTGGACATGGCCCACAATCGCAACCTGAGCGACATGGAGCACGAGATGACGGACGCGTTGAGGGATCTGGAGCTGGAGCGTGGCGTAGGTAAGTAGTACAGAGCGAAGTAAAATGAGAACTGACGATGGCAGCAGCAACTTCGAGGAGCTCTCAGTCGCGTTGCCCACCGCCAGCTGTGCACACATCGCCGCCACAGCGGAGCGGTTGAGAACAACGCTCCGAAGTGGGGCTGGAAGCCGCCGTCGTTCGATATAACTATTAGCTACTAAGCCCGCCAGCTGCAATCTTATCTGGCAGAGCCTCAGTGCTACTACTACGCTGTCATGGAAACAATCGACAAACAAGCCCCATAACACTTTCCACTCTCTACACACACCCACAGAGACTAAATTCCGTTCAATTTGTTACTTTTTATCGGAGGGTAATTGTCAATTAACATATTTGCTTGCAGCGGCCACCGCTGGGGAGAAGAGCTGCTCTCAACAACGTCTCCCAAGTCACCAGCAAAAGTCCCTGACCTTGCCATTAACAGGCTCCAGCGGCAGATCCGTCGATCGGGAGATGCGTTTTCCATGCACTATGTTCTCGCCCAAGAGCGAGGAGACACTGGACGACGCCTCCAGCTCGAATAGAGTGGGCCATTCCGTGTTCTATGACTGCATAGATGCGAGTCCCGCCTGCGTGGAGGAGAAGCAGGATGCCATGAAGCCGGAGAAGCCGGGGGACACCACCGATGAGGAGGGTGAGTTGGCAATCAACACTGAATGACAACTAATTTTTAGGACAACTCAAAGTTAAAAATATTGATAACTAAGCCAAAACAGCCTTCTGTGTTAGTTTTTTAATAATAATTAAGTCTGCTTATTAAACCTGACGTCTTCTTAACAGCATATTTTGGACAAAAATGGAATGTCAGCCAAATGCCATATATTGTCCGATTCGCCGTTAAAATCTTAATTAATTGACATTCAAATATTTTACAAATTACAAAATAAAAATTTTTCCAATTTTTGAAAATTTGATAAGGGGTTACATCATTAAAATTGTCAAAAAATGGCAAAATAAATATTTTTTCTGATCTCTAAACTCAATATGCAGATTAATTAACCTAATAAAAACCAACATAGAACTGCCTTCCGAATTGAAATTAAGGCTGTTTTGGCTGAGTTATGAATATTTTTAGCCCTGAGTTGTCCTAAAAATTAGTTCATAAAAACCCCATTTAACAGGTCTTCTGAACAGCATATTTTTGCCAAAAATGGAATTTAAGCAAAATGCCGTATAGGGTCCGATTCACCGTTAAGAGCTTAATTATTTTTGTTGTGAATATTTTTATCCTTGTGTTGTCCTTAAAATTAGGGCATAAAAAATCCCGTTTTAGGACCTAAAAATGCGTAAACCTGACGTCTTCTTAACAGCATATTTTGGACAAAAATGGAATGTCAGCCAAATGCCATATATTGTCCGATTCGCCGTTAAAATCTTAATTAATTGACATTCAAATATTTTACAAATTACAAAATAAAAATTTTTCCAATTTTTGAAAATTTGATAAGGGGTTACATCATTAAAATTGTCAAAAAATGGCAAAATAAATATTTTTTCTGATCTCTAAACTCAATATGCAGATTAATTAACCTAATAAAAACCAACATAGAACTGCCTTCCGAATTGAAATTAAGGCTGTTTTGGCTGAGTTATGAATATTTTTAGCCCTGAGTTGTCCTAAAAATTAGTACATGAAAACCCCATTTAACAGGTCTTCTGAACAGCATATTTTTGCCAAAAATTGAATTTAAGCAAAATGCCGTATAGGGTCCGATTCACCGTTAAGAGCTTAATTATTTTTGTTGTGAATATTTTTATCCTTGTGTTGTCCTTAAAATTAGGGCATAAAAAATCCCGTTTT
>VNKC01004838.1:0-42327 GCA_008042775.1 Drosophila pectinifera | reverse complement strand
GGCTGTTTTGGCCAAGTTATGGATATTCTTAAGTTTGATTTGTCCAAAAATTATGATATAAAAATGCCAATTTAAGGACCCAAAAATCCGCATACTTGAGGTCTTCTGGAGAGCATAATTTGGCCAATAATTAAATGATAGCTAAATGCCGTATATTTTCCGATTCGCCGTTAAAATTCCGATTATTTAACAACAAAATATTTAAAAAAATTGAAAATAAAATTTTGGCCAATTTTTCAAAATTTTATAAGGGGTTACATCATTAAAATTGTCAAAAATTGGCCAAAAATTTATTTTTCTTATTTTCCAAACTAAATATGCAGATTAATTAAGCAAAGAAAAACGAACATGAAAACGCTTTCCGAATTGAAATTAAGGCTGTTTTGGCTTAATTATGGTTATTTTTGTGTCTGACTTGTCAAAAAAATAGGGTATTAAATTGCCGATTAAGAAATGCGAATATTTAAGGTCTTCTAGAAATCATAATCTGGTCAAAAATTAAATGATAGCCAAATTAGGTAAATTTTGCGATCCACCGTTAAAATAAAATATTAAAAAAAAATTCAAAATAAAATTTTGTTAAGTTTTGCAAAATTTTATAAGGGGTTACATCATTAGAATTGTCGAAAATTTACAAAAAATTTATTTTTAAACTCAATATGCAGACTTATTAATTACCTAAAAACTAACACAAAACTGCTTTCCGATCTCAAATTGGCTATCTTTTTTGGCTTAGTTATGAATATTTTTAACATTGATATGTCCTTAATAAAATATATAATAAAAATAATAATAATAATATCCTAATTTTTGGACAAATTAAAATTAAAAATAACCACAACTTGGCATGTTGGCATATGATCTAAGAGGGGATTTGAGGTCGATTTTTCAAATAAACATTTAAGCCACTTGGACATGTTAAATTTGCCCAAACCTAAAATAAAACATTAGTAAATTCAATTCTTAACACGTAGGTACTTTATTTTACTCGATTCAGTTGCTTATTTACGAAATAAATTAAAAATAAAAGCCCCTCCGTGTTCCATTTCCCACCGTTCCGATGCGACGCTAACTATGCAACGTACATCAACAATATTTAGAGATAAGGGTGAGCGTTTATGGTGTTTTAAATACTTTTTGGTATTTTTAATAGTTGTCGGTGCGGTCACGCTGGTTCTTCCAGCTCTATTTTGGTGGCATTTGGGTAAATATGTGATAATATATTAAACGACGCACAAGAAACGAGCGAGAATTCAAGCTGATATCGGAGAGGCCAGCGGCTGGAGGAGAGGTAATTCCACGGTGCGAGCCACTAAACGCCTAAACGCCATGCCTGGTGGCGACGTTCTAGGCCTTGGCCCAGGACCAACGATGGATAGTAATTATAGAACCATTAATGCTGAACCTCGCCCGTCCGCTTGCAGGTCGCCGAAGACCACGTCAACGTTCTGGCCAGGAGCGTAGCTAGACATCCGCAACCACATCCACCATCACCACCTACGCCGCTCAGACTGTAGCACCTGGAGAACGCCTACAATGTATTGCCTACAATGCCTGCTGCCAGTGCTGCTGATACCGAAACCCACAAATCCGGCGCTCATGGAGACGCACGTAATGTTTATCGTGCTGTACCTGGTCGGATTTTTCCTGGAGCGGAAGCCCTGCACAATTTGTAGTCTGGTTTTCCTCACCGCCGTCTCGCTGATCTGCTACAGCGGCATTGGGAACTGCATCTTTTGGGGCAACTGTGAGGGGCATCAGTGCGAGAATGGCTAGGAATAGCCGCGAGTCCACATCACCCATCAGTACCCAGTAGTCATAGTCAACGAAGAGACGAAGTGCTAATAATTACTATCATATTATTGAATTGCGTTCGCGTTGTTACAGCTTTACATCCTAGAAATACAAGAAAATTAAGAAACGTAGGAGGAGGTGAGGAGAAATCGAATACGAAAAGGATAAGGGAACTTGACTAAATCGGAAATCAATCAGTGATACAAGTGATGAGTGAGTCCGACTAGGAACACAGATTATATGTTTAGATCCACATTTTATTTCCAGCTCTTCGCCATCGACATCCCATCATGATATATGTATGTTTCCTTCATAATTCTTTTGGTTATGAGACATTTTAATTGTCAATGCAACTTACGATTAGTCACTTATGTTATATATATATACATATATATTATACAAGATGTAATTGTAAAGAAATATTAAGGAAATCAAAGAAAATCTAGGCGGCATAGGTCGCTGCTGACATCGGTTGTTAACCTGTCTTGTGCACGTGCAAACTGTATATACAGCGTATAACTTACACCCTGATCAAAATAAAAATATATATTATACACACAAACAAAAGGAAACTGAAACGAGAGACAAGCACAAACATTGTAAAAACGAGAAAATATAAAGAAGAGTGTAAGTGTAATACAGAAAATATTGTTAGACTTTTGCGAATTTGTATGATTTGAGCGGTATCTTAAAAAAAATAACGAGCATCTCTAGAGACGTCAAAAAATAAAGTTTAAACTACGCTATACTTTGTTTATTTCTTAGGGGATGGATATGCAGTTTGTTTACTATTTCTTTCCCCACAACCAGATTAAATTCTTATCATTTTATATGGCTCCTGACTAATGCTCTTAATCTTTTTTCCCAGCGATAAAGAAATACTGCTTGAGGTTTGATTTCCAATTATCCACAATTTTATTCGCTTCAAAATGTGTGTGCGTGTGTGTAGATAGTAAATATATATTTATTTTTTATATAAAATGTACAAATTTCTCTTTGCTGTCGTTTGTTTTGGAATTTGATATCAGATCAGCTTCAGCTTCGTTCTTAATTTACTAACAACTACACAAGACAATTAATTAATTAAAAATACGATAATAATTTATGTACAAAATTTTCCATCGGATTTATTTGTGTGTGTGTGTGTGAAAACAAAACTGTAGACAATTCAAAAAAACTGAAAGAAAAAACACTTGGAAGACTTTCACAATTTTCTTCATTCTTCACAGGGGGTTGCTTTCTTTTTCATTGTTGTGTTGTTGTTGATTGGAATGCAATACACAGAGTAATATAAAATATACAAATATGAAATATATAGAGAAAGAAGGTTAGAAGAAGGCCCAAATTGGTAGAAAGAGGATTTTAAAAGGTTCTTGTTTTACTTTTGGTTTTTTCATATTTTCTTTCTTTTTTAAGCTGCTTTAATAACAAAACAAATCGAGACGACTCGGTTACAATTCAATAGATTCTTCGGGTTTAGTTGGTGACACGTTGACTCCTTCTCCTAGTTCTTCTCGTTTTCCCTCTCGTCGAGATTCGATTCGCACAGCAGCAATCACAGGCGTGGTCTTCTTGTTACTTAAACGGAACGAGGCTGGACGACTGCGAATGGATGAATAAATTAGATAATTAATTTAACAAAAATTACTAATACGAACGATTTAAAATTAAAGATTAAATAAGAATGAAAGCATTAGCTTATTTATAGACTTGGCTCATCCATTTTAATTCAAGATTTTTTAACTGCTCAGACTCGGCAATTAGGGATCGATTCATTAATAAATCAAGTTCGACAAGTAATGTCCCATAATTGCAAAAAATTGTATAGGGGATATCCAAATAATCAATTAGTCTACTATAAGTCATCATAAAAGTATATGTATAATGGAAGTATGTATATGTACATATATTCATTAGGGGTCTGAGATTATTTGGAAATAACATGACTGAAAGTAGAGTATTCTCAGAATTATGAGTCCCTGGAATCGCTGTACTCACAGTGTGGTCGCTGAGACTCCTCCTGGGCAGCGGGTCCTTCCTCCTGCATGGCCTGCATCATGGGCACCGGGATGCGCACGGGCGTGGCCAGGCTGCGGCCGTAGACCATGCGTCCGAAGGGCAGCTGCTGGGGCTGATCGGGCATGGGCGGGGTCATGGTGTCGCGGGGCTGCTCAGGCAGAGGCTGCAGGATCAGTCGCTGGATGCGCATCTGGGGCGCCTGCTCCTGTCGCTCCTGGTTGACCTCCTGTGGCTGTTCCTCCTGCTGCTGCTGCTGCTGCTCGGCCTGAGCCGGCTGCTGCTGGGCCACAGGGGACTGGGACTGGGACTGAGACTCGGTGGTGGCCTGCTCGCCGGATGAAGAAACATCCTCCTCGCTGGCCTCGTTGGAATCGGCACTCTCCTCGGCGGCCAGACGACGCAGCTCGTCGGTGATGCGATCCTCGGCCATGCGCTGGATGTTCCTCAAATCCTCGGCGGTGATGCCGACGCGCTGCAGGGCCATACCGAAGGGCATGGGCTGGATCTGGATCTGGGGCATGTCACGCTGCTCCTGGCGCTGCTGCATCTCCTGGCGGTGCTGCATCTCCTGGCGGTGCTGCATCTCCTGGCGCTGCTGCATCTCCTGGCGCTGCTGCATCTCCTGGCGCTGCTGCATCTCCTGGCGATGCTGCATCTCCAGACGCTGCTGCTGCTGGGCGGGAATCTGGACGGGCACATCATCGGCCACATGGATCTCGCGGAAGGGCAGCTGCTGCATGTGAATGCGCAGGGTCTGGATCTTGGGCATCTGCATCTCCTCTGAGGACTCCATACGAGGGGCCTGCATCACCTGCGGCGGCATAGGAGGGCGCATGGGCAGGTGCTGGAACGGAGGCGGCAGCTGGCGGATGATGATGGGTCCCTGCTGCTGCTGCTGAGGCAGCTGCTGGTGCATCTGCATGGCCGGCGGCATCATGCGCTGGGGCATGTGGGTGAGCGGCATCTGGTCGGGAATGCGGCCGAAGGGAATGGGCACGCGCTGGAAGGGAATGAACATGGGGCGCAGCGGCTCAACGTCCTCGTCAGAGTCCTCCTCCTCCTGCTCGCGCTGGCGCTTGGCTTCCTTCTCCTCCTTGTCCTTGTCTTCGCCGCCGTCGCAGAAGATCGAGATGCGCTCGCCGGTGATGCGGGCCTTCTTGGGATCGGTGGTCAGGTTGACGCCGAACGGCAAAGCCACGGTCTTCGAGGGTGAGTCGACAATCTCCTCGGCGTGCTTGCGCTCCACCACGCAGTTCATGCGGGATCTATTGCAGGAAAATAAAATATAATTAGGATCGGGATCTCTAAACTGGTTCTATGCACTTTTCTTCAGCAATTTTTATTTTTAAAACCTATAAATTGTACAGAGCTTACTTCTTGTTGTTACGCAGAATAGCGGCAGCCAGGTCGCTCAAGTCCAGCTCAAGCGGCATCTTGCCAGGATACTTCTGCAGCTCGTCGGCCTCATCGCTGTCGGAGTACGAGTTATCCTTGTCGTTGCTGTCAGCATCCTGGGGGTGCTCAGCCTTGCGGCCCTCCGTGTCCAGGTTCTGCAGCTCGGAGTCATCGCCTGTTCCAGCGGCACCCAGCAGAGGCTCAGCTCGGGGAAGTTCCTAAAAATATGAATAAAAATAATAAAATATTAGATGTTAAGTTTAAGAAGAACCTTGAAGAACATATAATTGCGTCATTCCCTCATTGAAATTTCGTAAGTAATGAGATTCTTACCGAACCCACATAGTTCAGGCCTTAGATCATCTTCCAGCTATTTTCAAATTTCAAAAATTACTTCAAATTGTTTGGGCCCTCAACTGTAACTGCTGCAATTGCCGTTGACTGTTGACTGTTGTTTTTAGTGTTCGTCGTTTTTACTTGGCGTTTTCTGTATTTCTTTCTGCGGGCTTTATTGCTGCTCTTCGTGCTCGAAACAATGAGGGACGACAGAGACCTGGTGGCAATTGCCCGGCGGAGATGTGACCCCAACCTACATTCGACCGAAACCAAAAGTAAAATGCCATCGGAATAAACTTGTAGTTGGCAGTGTCGTTGTCGAGAAGTCTAAACAAAACAGCGAGCAACGAAATTACATAATCACACACTCGAACAAATGGCCATATATACGTATATACGTATATACGTATATATGCCCGAGCTCGATCGTGGCTAAGCATACCTCACGCCCAGCCACAATGGCCGCATCATGGAAAACCGTAGAGATAAGCAAACGAGAAATAAATTTAAATAATATAAGCCTCATTAATGGCCAGCCAGAAGTGAGGGGGAGTTGGCTGCCGGAGAGATTGGATAATGTTTTATATATCCGGTTTTATGGATGACTTTGTTTGCAGGTCATCGTGTACTTGGCAAAAGAGGTTGACATTGAACTGGGACAAGTTCTCTTTGGATTTCCTCTCAAGACGCCTGACTTATTTATTTCTGGTTGGTCTTTAAGACTATCCAATCCCCAGTGATTTTACACAACAGGAAGTGTTCGAGTTACGCATTTAAACTGGAGCATACCGGAATAGAGTCCTATATTGTGAATATATCTAGAAATAGTGTCGTAAACTGCTTAGAACTTTGACTTAATATGTATATTATTAAATTTACTCTTCTAAGGCTAAGATAAAGTTGTTGGAGTTTACAGAAATTATGTTATATATATATTATTTTAATGTCTATATTCAAGCTACCTTTATTAAGTTTGCTTCCGTTAATTAACTGGGCTACAGTTTCGTATCATGCAAGTACAGTGGTACTTATTTCAAGTGAATTTTGAGTATATTTTTCCAGCTTAAACTACATTTTCGAGTGTGACAAATTATAAGAAATTTCCTTTCACAGCTTCTCAGAAAAACCGCACATCCCCGAAAAACAAACAATTAAAACCCGTCTATATGCAGATTCAAAACTGAGTCAAAGCTGAGTCATGTGTGCTCCCGGCCAGGTGACACACAATCTGAAAATTTCACTTTAAAATTGTGTGTAAGAGGAAAACTGAAACCGAAACCGAAACGCAAACCGAGCCCAACCAGTTCGGCAAACAAGTTGGCTCGATTTGATTGTTTATTTTGCGTATTCGTGGCTGAATTTCAAGGCCAGCGGAGGCCAGTAGGAGATAAGATCTATTATAATACAAAGAGAACATTTGTCTGCCCCTAATTTGTATTGGCGCGAGATGGGACATGTGGGGAATCGACTCGAGTCGCATTAAGATGACAATTAACTGATTACAAATTGAACGCTTTGTGCAATTAAAATGACAGACAGACGTCCAACTCAGACGTAGGCATTTATTTTTGCAAAACTTTTATTTATAGCCTGCCTGAGCTCACCGACTGACTGACGCACGTCGACGACGACGACTGCAATTGAAATTCTAGAGGCGGCGCGCGGCAATTTCTTTAGGGAAATCATCCATAAAAAGCCCATTTACTTGGCCAGTATAGTACGTTTTTCTTCTTCTCCGGCAACCAATTTTGCACACCAGCAGATAAATTATATTTACCACACACTCGACGCTCTCGACCCGGCTGTGTGCTGCGGCATATTACATAATCGTCAGGCCAAAAAGCATTTGCTTTGTCCCAAAAACCAAGTACACACACAAGACACACTCAAAAAAACACAAAACGAAAAAAGTGTAGAGAAAAAAACGAAAGACTCAGGCGCGCAACTCGCCTTAAATGGCAAACAGTCAACGGCGAATGGCCAAAACCACAATGGAACTCCGCTCCTCGGCCTTTTGGCGGCTGATGGCTTTGGATTTGTTGCTGGTAGTTGGATATTGGATGTTGGTTGTTGGATGCCTGGGATGCTTGCTTGGCCGAAAGGTTGCTCAGTCGGTTGGCGGCTTGGTTACTTCGCAGATTATTTGGTTGGTGCCAAGCGGCGCCAGCCGGCAAAAAAAATGACAGCAAAATTGCATTATGGCTTGGCTTTTGCAAGCGATGATCACGTGAGAATATCTTCATCTGCCGGAGATCTCAGCTCAGATGTATTCAGCTTTATTTCTTAGGAATTACACAAATTGCTGTGTTGTTTTTACTCACATTTCTTTATAGGAAATATGTGTGATTATATACTCCAACTTGAAGTTGATAGTGGTTTTGTTAGATTTATCTTCTGTGATATATTTCAAACCACTTTATACATTTTTTGCAAACATGAGAGTCTTAATTATATATTTTTAAAAAATATCTTTACTTTTATAGTCTTTTAAAGTTTCGGTACAAAAATAGGCCACACCTTTTGGCTCAGCCCCTGATGACTTACAATAATGAGCAACTTTCACTCTAACATTAGATATCAACCCAATCATGTTAATTGGGATCATGTATTCGATAATGAGCCTTTATAAAAAGTGTGTTGTTTTTATATTTATATGCGGGCTGATCACATAACACCAGCATTCATATCATGAAGGGAAGCTGCATTGCACTTTCACGATTTTTCCGATTTTCCCGACCATCTCTAGTTGCAGCAGCTGATGATCTCTGGCATTTGGGATGAAGCCACATCAACCTGGGAGCCGCAGCATCTGCAACATCGGCAACATCGGCAACAATTGCTGCGCCCACGCCCGCTTGAGTGGATTACTTGCAACATGTTTTGTTTGTAGTTGTTACCACTGTTGCTGCTGCTGCTGCTGCTGCTGTGCAGTTGCTGCTGCTGCTGCTTTCACTTTGTCTGGCATTTGATTCGCAATTGTTTGCCGCAGTGGCTGCTGCTGCTGCTCTCTGGTTATTATGTCGCAAGCTCCAAATGCGAACTCCACCATTTTGGTGTCCACTTAAGCGTCAAATTATGGGAATTTCGCTTGATTGAATTTATAGTTGCATTCGCTGAGCCCGCTCGCTCTCCGATTCGTTTACATAAGTTCCATCGAGTTGAATAACCTCATTGGCAGCATTGAAACTAATTACGACTCGGCTGGCATATACGAGTATGATTTGTTTTGGTTTTGCACTTTCCATATCGGCTAATTGAATATTGATGACACGAAATGCAAATGATTGGCCAAGAGTCATTAAATTTGAATTATTGCTCTTGCCCCGTCATCGCCGTCATCAAGCCATAAACCCATTGTTTTTATGGCCCGTCCACCAAGAGTTGTTACCACTTTTTTGTTTTATTTTATAATGGCCACTTGGCTACGGTTACATGCGTGAAGTTTCTCAAGGAAGCACACAGCACACAGTTGAAAATGTAATTTAATTAGCTGGCTGTTACCTGTGAATATTCGTATGTGAAATTGCAGTGCTTATTCAATCACTTTTGATCGAATTGGCAGTTATGTAGCAAGGTGTGATCGTCTGTGGGATTTGAGTCCAGGAAACGTTTATTATTTATTTCATAGAGTTGTTAATCATTTTACAGCGGAGTAACAACGATTAAGCTGTTGGCCAATAATAGTTTCAATGACTTACAGGCAATTACAGCTTGAGGGAAAATTAATTACCTTTCGACGTAGACATGTGATTTATTTTTGCAAGCCTATAAATTAAAAACCTTTCTTAGATAACTTTGTTTATCTCTAAAATTCCTTACAAATAGGAGAGCATTTTCCATCTAGAGAAAGACATTTGGAAACACACCTGCCTTCGCTTGAATGTAAAGCTATATCTATAAACAATTCCAAACGAATCAGTAGCTGTTGCCAGGTCTATATCTCTTACATATATCATATAACAAATTTCACATTTCGTGCCTGTCACAAGACTGCTGTTCCATTGGAACTAATAGCGCGTGTAGTCAACAAAATTTCTGGCAAATTACACCGAGTCTGAGTCCGAGTCCGCACGATAGGCGATCATTTTTCGGCTACCACGAGGTTGTACCTACATTTTCCGGTAATTATATTTAATTTGCCTTAATATTCGAGTTTTTTTTTCGGTTTTTTCGGTTTTCGGGAGCCGACTCCAATCTGTACCGTGTGCAGCCAAACGATGCGGGCCATTATTACCCAACTATATAATTTAAGGCCCACAGTCCGAACACGATACTAATCTGCCATAGCTGCGGATCATTGAAGCTCAACGGATCGCACTGATTGGTATATATACATATGCTGCATATATGTAGTTAATATATATGGCCAACTTACCTTGCCCACCTGCTGCAGGGTCTCGAGCATCAGCTCCTTCTCCAGCACCGAGTCGAGGGCCTGGACCTGGTCGCACGACGCTTTGGCCTGCAGATAGGATGAGGCCAGGATGAAGGCTCCCAGTATGAAGGACGACACGATGATGGTGAAGGCGGTGATCTTGGCAATCTTCACCGAGTTCGCCTGGCGCTTGTAGGCCTGAAAGAAGTACAAGAAAGCGATTAGCATGAGTGTTATTGTGGCACATTTATTATTATTATTATTTCTACGTGCTCGTTTGTCTATGACCTCTCTGTGTGTATTCTGTTGTTGTTTTCCGGAGGGGTCAGGTAAAAGCGGCGACCTTACTCTACAAAATACTCTTTAACATGGCCAAGCACGTTTTCCCCTTCGAAAAGGTTAAAGTTTTTGGAGAACTTCAATGGAAGTGTGCGGTGCGCAGAAAAGGTTTGTGAGTTAATATATTTTACAACGAATATTTCCACAGATACTTCAACAGAGTCAGCTAAAAATGAGACATGTGATTTGTAAAAAAGCGAAAGCCAAAACATTTTATCTTCGTGTTAATGTGGAGTCTTAGAATTATGAAAATTAATATTTTAGGTAAATTATTAGCAGTAGCTTTAGCTTCTAATAAACGCAGTAAAAAGTTAAGCAATGCGTCAATGTTTAACAAATTGATCAATGTTTTTCGGGCACTTTAGTGGCCTTAACTTCGTCTTAGATCATCGCAAATATTTGCTTTAGTTTTTTCTGGCAGATCTACGCCGTGACTAATATAAAGCTTTCCGCTTAAGGTGCAAAAATTTACAAGTTGATGCAAAATGCCGCAGAGCAGAAATATCAACAAAGAAAAAAGTACATAAGTACTACGTCTATATATGTATACGTATATATATATAGGTATATATATGCATGAGGGAAAACAAATCATTCCGCATTGAGGTCTTGCATAACAGGAAACCAGGTAAAGGCACCGCAAAATTGAGGAAATGGCAGTCCCAAGTGAAAACTGAAGAGTCTTGCTCTTGGTTTTGGTTTTCGTGTTGCCTTTTGGTGATTTAAGTTTTCGTTTTTGGGTTTTTTAGCTATGGGTGTGGGTGTGGGTGCAGTCAGGTGAGGCCTCTTTTTGGGGCTGTATCTACCGCACATCCCTCAGGTGTGTGTGTGCAGCGAAATGTGCAATGTTTTTATAGTTTTTTCCTTTTTTTTTTAACACCTTTACGTGCGTGGCTGGTGTGGCCCCAAAATGCAGTTGCGAAAGTGAATTGTGAGTGAGTTACGAACATCATCGGCAGCGCCAGGCAAGTGAAGTGGAAGTGAATGGATCGCACTCCATTTTCTACTACTCTACTCTACTCTACTGATGAGGGTTTAATTTTTTATATTCGGTGGAGATTTTGTGCAGACAAAAGACTTGAGCGACAAACCTGATGATTAAAGTTAAAAAATCCCATCTGTGGTTGGTTTTGAGTGTTGTTTTTGGGTTGTTGTGTGTTGTGGCGGGTGCGGGGGAATAGAGAAAATTTCATATTGTCAATCATGGTTTTGGTTTTGTTTTCCGATTTTGCATTCACATTTCTTCAAGCGAAAGAAAAACGATTTTTGTGGTTTTTGTTTCGAGTGTCATACACACACACACACACATATTGGAAAAAGACAAAAAGTTAATGAGGTTTTATTGACCTGGCCTTATAATACTTGTGGTAAAACCTAACACATTCGGCTTAAAGGTAAATAATGCACAAAAGGGAAAGCTTTTGGCCAAGGGTCACTCTGCTGCTGCGAAGGCTAAGACAGAGCTATTGACGGATTGAGCAACTGATTGATTGATGAATGACTCTCGAGTGCATTGAGTTATTAGAAAGGTCAGGCGTTGGGCCCCATTAATCATATCCAAGTCATTGCCTCGATCGATTAAATGCATCTACAAATGCATAACAGATTATATGCCATTAGGGGAATCTTGATGAAAATAATTCAAGTATGTTTACCCATAAAACCGCAATCAAAGGGGTTTATTTTATATACTTTAAATGGGTACTAAACAAAGGATTATACTTTAATTGCATTGCAAAAGATATAATTTTAAAGCTTTATTAACCGATTTTATAAGCTCCTGTTAGATAACGGTTTGCTTTCACTGTACTTAAGGCGAGGTATATAAAAAGAGCAAATAATAAATATATATAAAGTGGGAAGGGGAAACCCTCGCGTGAATGGTACTGCACAAATCACTTTATGGCTGATGCGGATGCTGACGGCTGAATGCCAAATGCAAAATGTAAAGTGCGCTTTATGCAAATTTTTATTTAACCCACACACAGACCCACCCAGAGATCTAATAATTTCGAAAATATAGTATGTATATGGGATGGCCGAGGGAAAACAAGTTGAACAAGTCAAAGTCTATATAGGTACTGTATTTGTTTAGGTTTTGCGTTATTAGCGGTGTCGTGACTGAGGCATTAGAGCTCTCCGAGTTTCGGATTGAGGTGCTTTTCTATTTGTCCAACCATATCGGATACACCGATCCATTCACACCTCGCCGAGAATTGCTCGACGGAGCCGAGAGAGGCGAGCGGCGAGAGTGTCTTGTATCTGGTATCTTCCAGATACACAATCAAGGCATATCCCAGGGAAATGTCAACCCGCAGACTGGCATCAAATTGTCAAAGCCGCTCACGTTGCATGTGATTCCCTGGGCACCTTCGCTGCCACCGCCACCGCCGCCGTCAGACAATAATAATAATTTTTAAAATTGCACATTAATGGCGGATCCGCTGGGAGGGGAGATTGCAAATTGCAAATTGCTTATGCATGCGATGCAGACTGATTTTTAGTGGAAATGCAGCTCACGTTTGCAGCTGCGTGCAGAGAAAAGTCCGCATCGCACATACGCTCCGTGGTACGCAAGCGGATGCAATAAGTCACAGACTGACCCTGGCATTTTCTAACCCACTTGGCTGCTGGCCCATCAAACGCTGAACGGGTCAGCTGAACACACAACCAGCCAACTCCTACACGCAAAAAAGTCAGCTAATATTGTTGTTAAAACTAGTATTTAAACATGGAGCAGGAAACTTAATAAGAAATACTAATACTTTACTAATACTTGGATACTTTCAGGAGATTTAATTGACTTACCCCTTTTCAAAATAGTTAAGTTTGAAGTTAAGGAAAAAAGTTTTTGTTAAGTAAATTTAATTTTAATCCAAATAATCTAGGAAATTCCGCTTTTTAAGTAATTTCCAAACTGCTAGATTCCCTAGAAAGCTGTTCTAATTTTTCCCACTGTACAGAGTCCAAAGTAGCGCGACTAATAGCCCCTTAAAATTAAGAATTTGCCCGTAATTAGCTCCGTCGCTTGACACACACAAAGAGGGGGTTGGCTGGAGCGATCCGAGCGAACCGAGTGAACCGAGTGTTCACTGTACTCACCGGTGGCGGCTCGCTGGCGGTACTGTAGACCTCGCTAGCCGCATAGTCGGGCTTCAGTTGTACGGTAGTCATCGAGACGGTATCCTTCTCGGTCATCTATAGCACTATAAGATATTGGGGAATAACAATCAGTTAACTGTCATCAAACTCCCATGAAGTATCCGGCAAGGATAACTATAACTGATCTCGAGCAGTTCGTAATTGTTTATTTCGGCTCAGCACACTTTCTTTTCTTTGGACACTTTTCACTAGCCTTAGCTTTTTCAGGCGATTTCAGTTTTGCGCTTCACTTACGTAGGGGATTTTTCCAAAAATTCGTTAAAAAGTAAAAGGTATTGGTACGTATATTTTTTAACTGCGATTTCTGTCGTTGGTTGAAAAAGTTGCCTGACCAACTTTTCAGAAGGGGGGATCTTTTGGCCTTCGGAAACTTTGGAATACTACGTCTTTGTTGCACGACTGCCACTCGCCGTCTGAAGCCACAAACGCGTTTCGTTTCAGATTTGTCTACCAGATTTAAAACTTTTTTCGTAGCCTCCGCTGACGTCGGCGGCGGCAGAGGCTGTGGCGCTGGCAGCGACTGCGGCAGAGGCAGCGACTGCACACACACACACACGTCTCAAACAACAACAACAGGCAGAGGCAGCTGCACGATCAACACGAAGCGAAAATACGAACGACGAACTACGAACGACGAATGACGGCGAGCAAACGAACGAAAAACAAAAGTTTAACAACAACAAAAAATAATAATAAAGGAAAAACAACAGCAACAATACACTGAAGTCGGCTGGCTGGCTTACAAATACATTTGTGCTATATTCATACGAGTTAGTATACCGGAACAGTAATAACTCCCTAACTTGCCTAAAGATATTTCCCAAGCATCTAAAAAAATATGAACAAAATATAAATATATAAATATAAAATATAAATATAAATTTAATAAAAAATATATAGCTTATGTTTTTAATTGTAAGCTATAAACTTTTTTAAAAGTTTCTTGTAAGCTGCCTTTTACAAGACATAAATATATTATTTATTTTTATTAATCTTAAAGAGAATTGAATTTATATATAAATAAATAATTAAGTGTCCAATACCACTCTCTTTTATTCTTAATTTAATTGTGATGAAAATTTGGGAGTAGCTTCGTGTTCAACATAAAATATATAATAATATATATATAAAAAAATAATAATATAATATATAATAATACAATATATTTGGGATTGTAGTATTACATCATTAGTATATATATATCATATCCATTAATCTTTGTATAATTGCTATACAATTGAAATGTATATATTAACAGAAAAGAATTATAAATGTGAAACGCTCCTTAATATTTTACATTACAATAGATGCAAATACCTCTTATTGAGTAACTACCGTACTCATGGAGGCTGAGCTCAGGTATTGAAAAAGCTTTCGGCCATTGTGGACTCTCCGAAGCTGCTACACACACGTGATTGTGCGTTGACGCTTGGCAATTAGCCGAACGCGAATTAGATTGGACTTATAAATAAAATTATATTAAATGATTTAATGGCTTGGGTACACAACTATTTATAGAACCTTTGTTGTGTGCAAATGGGCAGTTGTTTTTGCCGACACAATTCGCTAGGCCTTCCCTCAATTAGATGCAGCTAATCTGATTTGGAGGCAGAAACTTGGAAATTATGTAAGTGTTTCGCTAACGATATGCCCTATATCTAGGCCGGGTGTAGGGTATATATGTATGTGGGATACAAGAAAAAAGAAAAAAGCTCCCGCGACACACTAAAAATTAAAGGTACTCCACCACCGGCACACACACACACTCTAACACACCCCATTCACACACATAAATTAACAGCCAAAGCAGACCTCGTATAACTCGCTCCCCGACTTAAAAGTTGTTGTAGCGACGACGGCGACTGCAACCGTCGGCGGTAGTTGTTGTTGCACCACCACTCCAAGTTGCTTACGAAAAACAAAAAAAAACATTAAGTTTTTGTATGCTTTTCGTATTATTTTTTATACTTTTTGCTGAATTTTTCCATTGTGTACTGTAGCTGGCCAAAGCATTGCACTTGCCCCCACACAGTTGCAGATACTAGACTATATACACCAGCTACTGCTATTTATGCTATATAGTCAGCGTTCATCTTGATTGCTGGAACAGCTGCGTCGCCTGCTGTTTGCTTAGATTCCAGCAATTTCAGCTAAATCAATTCTTGGAATAGCTCTTAAAATACGTATATAAGAAGGCTGATCATGATTAATAATGATTCCTATGATTTTTGAAAACATTATACATAAATTACTGAGCAGGGGAAAATAGGCACTTTAAAGACTGTAACTATAACAAAAAAAAAAAGAACTTATTAAGTACGTAAAAAAAAAGAAAAATACTTTAATAATATATTCGAAGTTAAAACCGGCCTTTGGGCAATTAAGTACTCGATAGTAACAAGTTTATTACCTCTCTTTAAATGCACTTGAAGTGCACAAGTCTTGATCTTGATTGATACTGACTTAGATGATTTTTATAGAAATTATGCAGAGATTACTCATACGCCATGTTGGCATCCACCAACCAACCAGTTTTTCTCTCACTTCGATTTTGTTTTGGTTTTTATTTCTTTCTCCGAACTCGGCTTTGTATCATGCTAGATGCTCGTTTATTATCAATTTTTGGTGACCCAACATGGGACCCGCCTCGGCCGTTACGTAACCTGGAGGAGATCTGTTTTTCGACTCTCTTCGTTAATTGCATAATTCCTAGGGTTTATGATTAAAATGTCACAAGCCAGCGAACCAACAACGGGGCTACCCACAAAATAAAAACACAGTTGCGAGTTGGTCAGACTCAAGTGATTAGTTAATAACTATAAAAAAGAGTGGCTTTCTTTGTGTTTTGCGTTTATGCAACCCGAAAGTGAAGATGGGGCCCGGCAGCATCCCTCTAATTGCGATCATCCCACAGCTAATCCCATGGCTTTTATTCACATTTTCTTTTCTTTGTCGCTGCCTCATTATTAATTACTGTCTTTTTGTGGGTCCCCTAATTTGCATGGCACAATGAACAAACAAAATTCATTTCTCATTGCATCATTCAATTGAAAATATGGTCTCTAGGAAAGTATGGTCGGCTAAGTAGGTAACTCGGCTGAGTTAAATAATAACGGGCATTCTAGAAGCCAGATTACGCAGAATTTCAAGCAGCTGGAATTTTCCATCTATAGTTTCAGGTTCTGGATTTTAATTATCCCCAGCCGTCTGCCATTCCAAATGACCTGCCCTAAGTTGCTTTGATAGATGCAAACTCATTTATTATACAATTGGCTTGGTCCAAGGCATAATGCCTGACCTTTTCCTGTGACCGAACAGTAGAGCCCTATATATTACAAAAATATTTTAAATACTCTTATGGAATATATAAAAATACAAATGACTTGTACTTGGAACACCCCTCCTTTTGTCATTATCACATCTTACTTATTATAAAAGCAATAAAGATTGTGAGCATCATTAATAAATGCCAGGAATTTGTTCACAGTTCTTGGGAAAATAATAAAGATTGTGACTGGAGTATTTGATTAATTTCTTATAAAAATACTGCTTCATTAAGATTAAATCTAAGAAATAATAAGATCAGTAGCTTATAACATTAGGGCATCGATTTGACACTGTAATATATATATTACTGATAAGATCCCTCATTCCTCCCTAGTCATAGATAAGCGAAAGTCTTCTTAGATTAAATCTAAGAAATAATAAAATCAGTAGCTTATAACATTAGGGCATCGATTTGACACTGTAATATATATAATACTGATAAGATCCCTTATTCCTCCCTAGTCATAGATAAGCGAAAGTCTAAACAATAATTTGAGTTCAGGCTGTGGGGGTATACACTGTGCGGTAGTCTGATCTTTGTATAATTCACTCAAGGGTCCAGGGGCTCTTAAGTTTTACGATCGGGGTTTTTTCGCCGACTATAGACATCATTACTGAGGCTCAGCCAAATGGGAAAAAAGCGGAGAAAGATGCGCTCAGCTTGACTCGCAAATTGGCACCCGGCTTTGGATTCGGTCTCGGCTCCGGCTCCGTCTCCGCCTGGAACTACTGCGACGTTATTGGGGACGGGACGGGACGGGATAAACGGGTTCCGGGGTACCGGGGTACCGCGGTACCGGATCGGAGGTACCAAGCGGCGAGGTGGCACCGTCTTAGGCCTGGGAATTGTGTAAAGCGAATATATACAGGGAGATATACCGAGAGACGTACATAAAACACAAACTGAAAACGAGAAAAATGAATGAAAAAAGCAAATTCAATGCAAGTATCGGACGGGTACATGCGAGTATCTCAGAAATACAATGCGCCAGTGCCTAATAACTGAACACAAGTTGATTTTGAGTCTCTATGGCTAAAATAAAATCAAAACAAATCACAAAAAGCTCATAAATAATAGCCACAAAAAACGAACAACAACGCGACGGCGGCGGTGGCGATAGCCACAAAAGTTTTCGGTCGTTAGCGCAGTTCGCACTGTTCGCCATTTTGGCTTGGCTAAAATTAGCTAATAACGATAAAAAATGGTAAACAAGGCAACCAAAATAAACCGAAAAGTTACGAACATATGAGAGGCAAAAGGAAAGAAATAGCATGTTGGGAGCTGTAGATGTTTTATGTTTATGGACTTTGTTGTGGGCCTAATATGACTTTACAGGAGCTTTTCCCGCCTAATTTTAAAGAGTTTTCAAGTTAATGATATTTTTATTAGTTAAGTTAACATCAAAATAAAAAAGAGATAGTTTATATGTATTTTCAGCACCATATAATTATTGAAAACATATTTGAGAAATATTTGTTTACTATTTTTACTACTATTACTAGAAAGATTAGCACAAAAATTCAATTTTAATTTAAAACTCCTTCTAGAAGTATATTTTTAATTTAATTTACACAATTTGCTTGACAGATTTCGCATTTCCAGGAAATCAGAGTCTTAGAACTTCGTTTTCCATCTGAGAATAGCCCTATTTCATTATCTATACATTGTTAATTGCCCCATATTATTTATTACTTTTTCTATGAGGTTCCCCTACAAAATTATACACATTTCATATTCCACTTGATTTGCTTAAAACTTTTCCCCCACCCAATTAGGTATTCCAACTTCCTAGACCCGCAGCGAATATTATTTGTTCGCATTTCTAGCATATCTAGAAAGAATATCACAAAAATTCAATTTTTATTTAAAACTCCTTCTAGAAGTATATTTTTAATATAATTTACACAATTTTCTTGACAGATTTTCAGGAAATCAGAGTCTTAGAACTTCGTTTTCCATCTGAGAATTATGGATTAATTTTAATTATCTATACATTGTTAATTGCCCCATATTATTTATAACTTTTCTATGAGGTTCCCCTACAAAATTATACACATTTCATATTCCACTTGATTTGCTTAAAACTTTTCCCCCACCCAATTAGGTATTCCAACTCCTAGAAGTATATTTTTAATTTAATTTACACAATTTGCTTGACAGATTTCCAGGAAATCAGAGTCTTAGAACTTCGTTTTCCATCTGAGAATAGCCCTATTTCATTATCTATACATTGTTAATTGCCCCATATTATTTATTACATTTTCTATGAGGTTCCCCTACAAAATTATACACATTTCATATTCCACTTGATTTGCTTAAAACTTTTCCCCCACCCAATTAGGTATTCCAACTTCCTAGACCCGCAGCGAATATTATTTTTTCGCATTTGATGTGAGTCGGTCACGGGAGAGTGAGCGAGGCAGTAATTACAATTGGATTTCAAATGCTTCGACGATTGCCAAGGGGACTTTATTTATTTTTCATACGTGTACTTCCATATACATATACTATACACACTGGTATTCATCTCGCGGAGAAACTGCGTTCTAAGAACCCAGCATCTTTTTGCGAGCTTCGCGGCGAACGTGCGACCGGCGATTAACACCTCGGCGGCGGTCGGAGTTACCTGCCTTTCGCAACTCAGCACTGAGCATGTGATGAAAGCATGCCCAAATAAATTAAGCCAATTTGGCCAGGAACAATGAGAGGTTTTGTCTGCCTAGCAGTCCGTAAATTGACAGAGATCTTCATTTAGGTTGTTTTCCGTTTTACCCCCAAATCTGCCAATTAGCGATGCTTCTGTTTCGAACAAACTATCCTTCTCTGTGCAGTGATTTGTATATAGATAAATTAACACGCATATGAACGGATATTGCTTTGGATTCTATTACTCTCACAGAGATACTGTTTCCTATCTCAATAAATAATCTCATTCAGCTCGCATTAAAGACTTTCTTTTTGGCTTAAAATCGAAATCTAAATATTTTTAAGATGCTTTGTATGTTTTAATATTCATCTGGAAATAAACCCAATTTTCCTTTACAACTATATTAAACCCTTTTTATATTTTTGTAAGTATTCAAGAGTATATCCAGCATCGGCTTTCCTTCTGTATACCCTGTATATCGGCCCCCCCACTTCTCTCTTTCGTTTTACATTGTATTGTATTGTATATTCCACTGCAATTATCACATTTTTCGAGTGCGGATTTGTAAGTTTTCTAGTTCAGACAGCGATCGCAGTGAATGTCAATGACTCGTCATTGCTTTGAGCTTTTTGGACTGAAACTGCCGCTGGCTGGAGCGTTTACCGCTCTCATTTGTCAAAGCCAACTTTACTTTGTATTTTTTCGAGCTGGGCCACGATGCCGCCCTCGATGCCCATGGAGCGTTGCGCTTTTAGCGCTTCTCGTGGTATTAATTGCCGGCCAGATCATGAAAGTATATGTGTTTGCAGACGAAAAAAATTAGCTACATTTAACTACATTTGTAGCTGTGCATATTTGGCTTAATGTGGCATTTAAAAATGGTAATTGGAAAGATTTACGATAATGGAGGAAGCCAGTTGGTGGGTGGAGTTACCGAGGAAAGTGATTTATGAAAGTTTAAGGAGTCAAGAACGCTCAATACTCGCATGAGGATGCATAAAGTCAAGCAATTAATAAATTAAATTAATTAAATTCATAATATTATTGTGTTAAATTATAAGATTATTTGTATATGTGTATTTATTTTAAAGTATGTATGTTCTTTTAAGAAGTATTTTGTTTTGTAGGGTGTGACCCAAAATGTAAACCTTTTCCGATGCAAAGATTCTTAGAACTTTTAAAAAAACTATATCAAAGCAGCCACCAAAAAGTATGCAATGCTTTTATATGACCTCAAGCTGGTTATTTCACGATCGGAGCATTCAAAGATATCATTCTTAAATATTTCTGGAATATTCTTTCAGATATAATTATATAATTATATTTTCGCACTTCATCTCTTGGGGATTTCGTGACTCTTCTTTTTCGGGTATAACGTTTCCGCTTCTTTCCTAAATACTTATCTCACCTTTGATTGCTTACCTCTGTTCTTTTCATCTTAAGGACAAGGCACACCCAAAGTACGATACAAGGCTTTCGCACCCAAGTGCCAGATTCGAGAAGTCTGGTGGCCGAACATAAAGTCGCACAAAGTGCCAAAGTCAAAGCCCTTGCTTGAAGACCCGCCAGAGATGAGATACAGTGAGTTTTTTACCGGGGACATCCCCGTTGATTTTTCGACATTCCCAAACAATGGTGGCAATTTTTTGCGTCTTGTTTTTTGTTCATTGCACATCCACTTAACAGCTAAAGATCTTCAAAATTAGATAACAGGTTACATTTGGGGATGGGTTTTTTGGCCGACCTTTCCGCCGACGACAAAGCTGGGAAGAAGCTGGGAAAACTATGGAAAAATCGCTTAAAATGCAACAGCTTACACCCGTAATGATGGCGTGGCAATCGGAGTGAGGAAGGTTATTGTGGGGCGCCACAAATTAATTTGCACCTTTCGCCCCTGCCGCTGCGCAGCAGCAGCGACGCCACCGTCGACGCCGACAGCTGTCGTGGCAGCGCCAGGTGAAAGTTGCACATGCAAATCCACAAAAGAAAGAAAAACATTGAGCGCCGCCGGGTGGCAGCTGAGGGGCACCGAGAGCAAAAATTAATATTTTATTAAGGGTAGCTTAAAATAGTTCAAGGAAGAATAGATTTTAGTTTAAATTCGTTTTGGGCTTTCTAAATAAGTTAGATTGAATTGTCTTAGTTTAATAAGTTAATAAGAAGCTTAATATTTCAAAGGTATTGTGTTCAGGGATCAGGTAAGTTTTATAAACTTTATTATCTAAATCTGTTCATCGTTTTCAGGGTAAATTAAAAGAGTATTTATATATAATAATAATAAAAATACTGTTGAATTAAATATGTGTCATTTTTAAATTATACAAATGAGTAGATACTTCTATAGCTCTAACACACCTTCAGATCTCCTCGCCTTTTACTTTATCCAGATGATATGGCACAGATGTTTATAAAAATTAATTAACTTAAACATGACTGAGTGAATATCTCACTAGAGCTCCAGTTCAACTTAAGTGAGACATTCGTAAGGTAAAAGCGAAACAAGCCTCTACATTGTATACATCCATCACATGATTCACTCCTTTTGACAATTTATATTCCCGTTTAAGGTGTTGAGACTCTTAACTAAGTGATAAATTGTAAAATCGTAAGAACAAAAATTCCCCTAAGAAAAGCAAAATTTATGGGCCATAATAAATTTAAGAAAAAAGTACCTTGTACGTGGTACCATCGATACATTTATAGCTAGAAGTATCCTAAAGATCGAATGTTTTTAAGATGAAGGGAATCCGATACTTATTTAGTTTATCAACAAATGCTTACATTTCTGCATTTATGATAAGGCAGCAGTTGTGTATTATTATTTATTGTAAAGTAGTATTATGTAAGATTGAATACTATAAATTTTGTCTCTGTGCAGGGCAACAGTAAGATCATAACGTGACGGGAAAGGTCAGCATCCAGAGCAAATCGGCAATCTCTTCGTTTTGGGATGCACTTGGAAAAGCCAGAGGAAAGCCTTTCCATCTGCAAGTCTCTGAATCTCCCTCTCTGAATGTCATAATCTCTACGGCGCGGCGGGACTTCCCCCGTTTCGCTTCACTTAAGTGCAGGCTTACTACACATTTCTGTGCATCTCGCCGTATTTGTGTTTAGCGGGCACAACCACCGCTATTGTAATTTGTCATTTATTTGCACTTCGCATTTGAGTGATCGCCGCTCGCCGACAGGAGGAAGCGGAAATAAGTGCAGTGTGCAGCGGTAAAGTGCATTTGGGTGTTTGATTGCGTTTCGCACAGTTACTGGAACCCCTCGAGCATGTAAAAGTCAGTTGTTAAGTTCAAATTATTACGAAGCTTCAAATGCTGTAACGCTTTCGGCCACTTTAGCCCTATAATATACTTTATCAGTAGTTCTTAGGCGCATTTGTTATTAATTCACAAGAGATTCCCTAGGCTCAACTCCAATTAAGGGGATAAAAACAACTGCTTAGGCTGGCAAGAGTTCTGGAGGACGAGCGCTCTGTCTTCAAGGAGGAGATCAGTGTCTTGGTCAACCAGGATATGGCAGCAGATCGCACTCGGGATATGATGAGCCGTCCTCATCATCCGCAGGAGCAGGACCTTTAACTTGGCGCGTTCAGTAGCTACTACATTCCTGTGATTTAAGTTAATAATGTTACATAAATTATTTGTGAATTAAAATATACGACAAATCAGGGAATTCATCATTACACAAATATATTTCCATCATATAGCTTTAATTACTTAACTTAATTACAGCTATTTAAGTAAAAAATAATTTAAATAGAGCCTCCAGATAAATCGTCTTCGATGACTGTTTTAAAATATATTGTTTTTTATGCTTGTAAACATTAATACACCCTTAGTACATATTAAAATAGTTAAGCATACATTTCTTTTGCATTACAAATTTTCAACATATTTTGTTTAGTTTAGGAACAATTTCTTTATTGGATAGCTTTCATATATTGATTATCTATTAAAGGAATGGCTTTTGATAATTTTAGTGTGATTCAGCCTCGTCGACTAAAAATTTTTTATGTTAATATATTAATATTTTATTATTAAATAATTAAGATTTTAACGGCGATTCGGAATATAAACGGCATTTGGCTGTCATTCCATTTTTGGCCAAAATATGCTTTCCAGGAGACCGCAAGTATGCGGAATTTTGGGTCCTTAAATCGTCATTTTTATGTCCCAATTTTTGGACAAAGCGAAATTAAGAATAACCATAACTTGACCAAAAGAGCCTTAATTTCAAATCGGATAGCATTTCTTTGTTAGATTTTATTTGGTTAATTAATCTGCATACCGACTTTACAAATAAGAGAAAATAAAATTTTATTCAATTTTTGCAAATTTTAATGATGTAACCCCTTATCAAATTTTGAAAAATCGACAAAAAAATTTTTATTCAATATTTTATTATTAAATATTTCAGATAATTAAGATTTTAACGGCGATTCGGAATATAAACGGCATTTGGCTGTCATCCCATTTTTGGCAAAATTATGCTCTTCAGAAGTCATCAAGTATGCTGATTTTTTGGTCCTTAAATTGGCATTTTTATATCATAATTTTTGGAAAAATCAAACTTAAGAAAAACCATTAATTGACCATAACAGCCATAAAAACAGCGATTCTGAATATATATGGCATTTGG
Source organism: Drosophila pectinifera (assembly GCA_008042775.1). Lineage (NCBI taxonomy): Eukaryota > Metazoa > Arthropoda > Insecta > Diptera > Drosophilidae > Drosophila > Drosophila pectinifera. Next base: position 18,285 of record VNKC01004838.1, on the reverse strand, counting down.
CTGTCATTCCATTTTTGGCCAAGTTATGCTCTCCAGAAGACCTCAAGTATGCGGATATTTGGGTCCTTAAATTGGCATTTTTATATCCCAATTCTTGGACAAATCAAACTTAAGAAAATCCATAACTTGGCCAAAACAGCCATAAAAACAGCGATTCGGAATATATATGGCATTTGGCTGTCGTTCCATTTTTGGAAAAATTATGCTCTTCAGAAGTCATCAAGTATGCTGATTTTTGGGTCCTTAAATTGGCATTTTTATATCCCAATTCTTGGACAAATCAAACTTAAGAAAATCCATAACTTGGCCAAAACAGCCCTAAAAACAGCGATTCGGAATATATATGGCATTTGGCTGTCGTTCCATTTTTGGCCATATTATGCTCTTGAGAGTACCTCAATTATGCGGATAATTTGGTCCTTAAATTTTGGACAAACCAAAATCAAAAATAACCATAACTTGGCCAAAACAGCCTTAATTTCAAATCGGAAAGCATTTCTTTGTTAGATTTTATTTGGTTAATTTATCTGCATACCGACTTTACAAATAAGAGAAAATAAAATTTTATTCAATTTTTGCAAATTTTAATGATGTAACCCCTTATCAAATTTTGAAAAATCGACAAAAAAATTTTTATTCAATATTTTATTATTAAATAATTCAGATAATTAAGATTTTAACGGCGGTTCGGAATATAAACGGCATTTGGCTGTCATTCCATTTTTGGCCAAAATATGCTCTCCAGGAGACCGCAAGTATGCGGATTTTTGGGTCCTTAAATCGTAATTCTTATGTCCTAATTTTTGGACAAAGCTAAATTAAGAATAACCATCCTTACTTTTTAATTATATAAAAACCATTACGCATAGTTAAAATTAAATCCATGTTAACTTTTATAAGGGATTGATTTTTTTATATTGTCGGAGTCCACTTCCCAATTAGATTCAAATTTACCGGAAATAGTTATTTTCATTCTGCTAAAAAGTCGTCCGGATAAACTCCCTTTGCAACAACTGGTCACTCTAAATGGCTAATTAACGCCCATTACATTAGCGCTGCCAGACTGTGAGAGGAAAGTAGCGTTTTTCACTGTCTTACGCCCCCTGCAGCAATTTTTGAGACTGGAAGCCCTGAAGTTGTGTGCACAGCGCGGGGGGCATACGAAAAACTTGATTTTTCTTGAAAAATCTCAAGATAGGCTAGTGAAACTGTTATGAATCAGAGCTGCCACACTTTTCACCACCTTGAAGTCAAAGTTTTCAACCTTTTTATAACAGCTTAGTACAGTTTCGGAACAAATCAGCTGTTTCTTAAACATGGCCAGCCGCCGTCGTCGGCTTGACAGAAAAAATTGTGTGTTTTTCATGATGGCATAAACAATTTTTCGAGCCTTACATGCAGTATCTAACGCCGCCCAGGTGGTGCTCCGCTGCAACAGACGACGACGACCGCCAGCACCCGCCAATCGATTCGGACGCCCGGAGGGTGGACGCGAGGGAAAGGCGTGGAAAATCAACGCGGCGCCGCCATTGAGAAAAAAAAAGCGTGTGGTCCCAAACAAAAAGGGGGGAGAGGAGTAGAGCAAGCGACACACACACAGAAATAGAGAGAGAGAGAGAGAGAAAAACCGATTCGAGGTCGCCGGATGCAAAGATGTCGCAGTCAGCCGTAGCCGTATCCACAGGAGGAGCATCAATGCCGGAATCCGCGACTGGAGGGGGATCCTCTGAGATTGGCATAAGCGCCTCGACGAAACAGCCGCCGCCCGAGGAGCTGCAGGACGGAGACACGAACAACAGTCTGGAACCGGGCGAGGTGGTGACCCCGCCGCGCCAACGCCACTCGTCCAGTCCCGCCCTCAAGAAGCAGATGCTGCTGGGAAAGACGCTGCGCAAGACGTTGAACAGTCACAACCACATCGAGGCCGCCGATAGCTGCGAGGAGCAGGAGGGAGCCCTCTTCGAGCTGGCCCGCAAGGAGAACGGCTCGCTAGCGACGCCCGTGGACGAGGCCGATGACAGCGAGGGCCTCTACTCGGACACAGACTCCTCGGTGGAGGACCTGAAGAGCGTACAGGATGTGCAGCAGGCGAGGAAGGAGAAGCAGGCGGAGGCGGCAGCCGCTGCCGCTTTGCCACAGGCGCCGCCCACACCGTTCCTCGGTATGGCTCCCCTGAGATTCCATATGCGGGCGCCGCCGCCCTGCTTCGACTTTCCGCGCATGGGATTCATTCCCAGAATGGCCAGGGGCGGACCACGCGGCATGCGACCACCATTTTTCGGTCGCCCGCCCGCTCCGAATCGCATGGGATCATCAAACATGTTAGGTGGACAACCGCCGCCATCGCCGGGAGCGCAGCTTCCACCCGGAGGCGGTCAGGGAAATGCCAGCAGCAACCCTGGACGCTGTAAACGACCCCAATCGGATCTGATGTAAGTGTTCCTCCGTGTAGTTACATAAGAAATCAACATAAATTGCGCTTTTCCTTTCAGCTGGACAGCGTTGCAGCCGGCTGTATCATATACCTTCAATTTGGTTACCGAGTGCGCCAATGGCAAGCATAAGGATTGCAAGCACAAAACGGAGAGTGCAACTGCAGCTAAGTCCAAAGAACCTGCCGGCGATGAGAAGGAGAAGAAGGCCGTAGACCAATCGGATCCATTGGGGGAAAAGACCAGGGAAAGATCGCAACAGAAAGATGTAGCAAGAGGAAGGACAAAAGATAAGGGTCAAATCAGAGGAAAGACCAGAGAAAGATCCCCAGCACGGGATCCAACTAGAGGATCTCCTGAACAAACTAGGGAGAAATCAAAGGACACAGACTTAACTAGGGGAAAGACAAGAGAAAGATCAAAGGATAAAGATTTGAACCGAGCAAAGACAAGGGGAACATCACAGCAGAGGAACCAAACTAAAGGGAAGTCAAGGGATAGAGATCCAACTAAGAGGAAGACAAGAGAGCGATCCATTGCGAGAGATCACGCTCGAGAAAAAACGAGGGAGGGGGAGGAGAGGGATCAATCAAGAGCAAAAACTACCGCTGAGAAGTCCAGGGAGCTGGACCAAACTCGAGGGAAAGCCAGGGTGGTGTCCCAAGAGAGAGATCACAACAGGGGAAAGACTAGAGAACGTTCAAAGGAGAGAGATCGCACAAGGGCGAAGACTAAGGACAGATCCAGATCAAAGGAGCGGAAGGAAAAGCACAGAGCGAGCTCTAAAGAAAAAACAGGTGGCCCTCGGAATGAGAAGACCACTGATACACCCAAAGGAGTCCTCGAGAAGTCCGAAAAATCAATGGATAAGTCCAAGGATAAGCGTCTTGACCGATCTAGAGAAAATCACCGCGAACGATCCAGGGAAAGGTCCAGAAGAAGTTCCAAGGAAAGACTCCAAGAGCAATCCGCAGAAAGAGTACAAGAAATGGTGGTCAAGGATACGAAAGACAAATTCAGGGATCAAAAGGAAAACACCATAGAACCTTCGCAGGACAGGCTCACTCAGCAATCAAATCGCGATCGTTCTAAGGACAAGCTGAGAGAACGATCCAGGGAGAAGTACTCAAAGGAAAAATCCCGAGAGCAACCGAGGGAGATGACTAAGTATAGCAAAAATGACAAATCCAGGGATCACTCGAGGGAGAAGCAGTTGGGGACACCCCGGTCCAGAAGAGCGGCCACCCCTCACGACTCATTCAGGGAAACCAGTCAAACTCAAAGCAAGAGTGAGGCTAGCTCTGCTTGGGATGGCAACGAGGGCACACCTCCGATGACGCCACCCCAGCAGCGGGCACACACTCCTCCAGCTAGCGACACCCCCAAGACCAAGGTCTTCGATATATTCGCAGACTCACCGCCAAGATCGAACACTGCCGTTGCAGCTGTGCCAGCTGTGATCATCGAAAGGAGCACCACGCCGCCATTGAAGACGGCACCGGTTTCCAATCCCATTGCTCCCATGCTCTCCAGACCCACCAAACTGACGCCACTGCTCAAGGCCAGCGAGATTCACAGCAGGATTGGCGCCTTGCTAGAAGACGATGATAACGACTTGCACTTGGAGGCTCTGCTGGCCACCAAGGAGCAACTGTTTCGCCGTACCAATGAATACAAGGAGCGGAAGGAGGCTCCCAGGGAGATTAAAGCGGAAAGAGAGGTGGACCAGCCACGATACGTGAATCCCTTCAACCGCGAATCAGTATTAAGTGAGAGGAAATCCTCCTTGAGCCCATCAAGCAAGAAGAGGAGTCATCACAGAAACGGCAATCGTCGTTCCAGAGAAAGCGAAGAGAACTGGGTCAGAGATGTGGAACGCGAGAGTGAAACGTTTCTGAGCCGAAGAGGCGACGAGTTCAAAGAAATCAGCATTAAAATTGAGAAGGATGTAACACCACCGCCACAGAGAACGTTCACTGTATCCCGTATCAAAGTCGAGCGCAACGCTACTCCGCCAAGAGGTGAGGCGGATCGGGATCGGGAGGTGCTGGTGCGAAATGGAGCAGTGGCGGCCAATGCCCCACCGCCGCTGTCAAAAGAGCAGGAAAGCCCGGATACGGATGACTACATCGACAACTGGGAGAATGACGACTCCATTTCCAGCATGCCAAAGAACGCTGCTCCAGCCACTCCTACTCCTGCTCCTGGTCCTGCTCCCAATCGTAATGCCTCATTGAACGTGACACCACTGCCGCCGCTCCCTGCCCAATTCAATGACGACGACGACGAGGACGAAGACGACTCGAATGCCCTGTGGAATGCCAACAGCACGCCACCTCCCCGCGCCAAGGTTGCCAACCCGCCGATGAGCAATATCCATGAGTTGTACGATAAATTCATGAACAGCATTGAGATGTCTAACGAGGAGATGCAGGAAGAGACCTCCAAGAACAGTTCCTTGAGCAATTCCACTGCCGAAGAGAGTTCCTCGGGCTCCGACACTTCATCGACCAGCAGTAGTAGCAGTGACTCCGACGAGGACTCCAGTTCGGACGAGGAGGATGATGGCAATGAGAACTCTTCGGGCGACGAGTCCCCTTCAGCAGCAGGCGCTTCCAAGTCCAATCAAGACGATCAGCCTGGCAAGGAGCATCAGCAAAAGAAGAACAATGTAAGCAAAGACCTACGAAAACTCAAGAGCCTCGAGGACAATCTGGCCAGGATTCAAATGATGCGAGAGAACTACGATGCTGGCGATGAGATCTCCGAGGAGCTGCTCAAAATGGAATCCCTATTTCTCATGCAGCGCAATGCTATTATGGACAAGTATCGGAAGCAGGAACTCAAGAGCAACTCCACTGAAGATCAGCAGCAGCAGCAGCAGCAGCAAATGGAAGTCCCGCAAGTGGAACCACCGCCCCATCATCCAGATCAACAGGGCTCTCCCGCTCCTGTAAACAGCATCTTTGATGCCAACCGCGGGGCCATCAAGATGACCATATCGCGCCTGAAACTGACAAGCAAGTCTGCTATTTTCGATAAGGATGAAACGGACCAGCAACCAGCGCCGTCCAAACTGGCGGAGCCACCCAAGCTGTCGCTGTCGCTGCCGCCGCTGAAGCCGCCAAAGGAGGTGGCCATCGTGAAGCCCACTATTGTGGAGTCCCGATCGAAGCCCAGGGCATTGAGGAGTCCGCCGCCGCCGGCTTCAGGTAATCGACGCAGATCTCGTTCGCGTTCCATCTCCCGAAACAGATCCCGGCGTCGAAGTCTGAGGCCAAAGTCCCGATCCCCGAGTCCCAGGCGCTGGCGTCCTCCGTCACCCAGAAGAGGTTCACGATTCGCCAAGAGGAATAGCGGAGGATCAGCAGGAGGATCAACCAAAATGGGAAGAAGCCGCAGCCGGAGCTTGAGTCGGAGTCGAACGCGCAGCAGGAGTCCAAGTCGACGAAGACGTCCTCCTGTAATTGCTGGGAGCCGAAGACGTGGATCGCTGTCTCCTGGCCCAACTAAAGCTGCTGGGCCCCGGTCTCCACCTCATCCGCGACTCCGACGCTCGCTGTCGCGGGATAGGGATCGGGACAGGGACCGCCGCTCACGCTCGCCACTGCCATTTAAGCCACCTTCCCCGCCCATGCGACGCAGTTGGTCCCATTCCCGCTCACCAAGGAGAACCCACTCCCGCTCCAGATCGCCACGATTCCACTCGCCCACGGATGGTAGCCAAAGCTTTGCAGACTATTTCGACGAGAATCAAGGTATGGAGGCGGCCGCCTACTACTACAACATGTCGCTGATGCAGCAGGAGGATCAGGATCCCATGGGCGAGGGCTACGATACGTATGCCGCGTACGTCGATTCCGCCTATAACATGGAACAGGCCTATGCCCAGTATACCGAGGGGTACTCGCACATCTATGGAGATTATCCGGGTGAAATGGACAGTTCCGCCTCACCTCAGCTACTGGGGTCGGTGCTCAGGGAACTGCCCATGGCTCCTGTCGTGCCGGTGGCCGTGCAAAAGGGCAATGTCTTAGAGATTGTGCCCACCAGTGAGACCATGGCTATGGTGCCGGACGCAAACCTAATGCCAGTGCCAATAGAGGAACCCATAGAGGATGAGAGGTGAGTTTTCAGAAATTAGAGTTTACAGAAAATCTAATATAGGTATTTTTCTTCGCAGCAAACCCAAGCGAAAACGTGTCAACTTCGTGGACAATGTGCTGCCCAATTACGAGAGCGAGAACGAGGACCGTGCCGTCGTAACGATTGCGGTGGAGCGTGCCTTACGCCAATATCAAGAGCGTCGCTCTCGTGCCGCCGCCAGACTGCAGCAGATTCGCGACGAGCTGCTCGCCCTGCCACCGCCACCTCCCCCGCTCACACCGAAACCCGCCAACCTGGAGAAACCCGTGCTGGTGCTAAAGAAGCCCAAGTTCCGTTACTTCCACTTCGACCCCATCAAGGGAGCCATAGTGAAGACACACTCGCGGGTACTACGACCTAACATCCGACCGCCGTTCGATCCCAAGCACTTTGCCATGCTTATGAAGACGGGACGTTTGCCACCGTTTCCACCGGGCTTCATGCGCCACCGCCCGCCAAATATTCCCGCTCATGTGGATCCTGCGACAAAGGCGGCGATGCTCAAGGAGTTTTTCAGCAAACATCCCCCGCCGCCGCTGCCGATGTCCATGCACATGCCCGATGGGATGCCTTATTACCTGAGTGGACCACCGCCAATGCCAGCTGGAGCCTCGCTGTCTCCAGTGCCCTTGGCCGTGGGTCCGCAGCCCATTCCGGTGCTCGGTAGTCACAGCTATCAGGGTTATGCCCAACCCGCTGGGCATATGATTCCATCGCCAGTTCCGGTACCTGTTCCTGTGCCTCCCGTGGCCGTGCCGCCGCTTGCCGTGTCAGTGCCTGTACCAACTGCCTCAACACCGCCTCCGGCGATGATAGCTCCCTTCTTCACACCGCCTCCGTTACCGGAGCTACTACCACTTTTACCCGACCTGCCCACGCAATTCACAGTCAGCTCTGTGCCCACTATAACCGAGATAATGCCAGTGGATATACTGCAGCAACTGGGCCCGCTTCCCAAGACTCTGGATGTGGACGACGGTGGAGGGGCAGCGAGTCCAGAGATGACCAGCAACGATCTCAAGGAGGCTGGGGCTGAGCTTGAGGCCGAAGCTGACGCGGGTACGAAGCCAGCAGACGAACAACAGGCAGTGGTGGAGGCCCAGCCCCAGCTCCTTGTGGAGACCCAGTAGAAGTCCCATCTTTAGTTGGATTTTGTAGCCAATAGATTTTTTTTATAGATAATTCACTTTAATTGTAAACAACACTCCAAATGTGGATCGATTAATCCTATGCACTTTTGAATTTTTTTAAGTTTAATTAGTTTCCAATTTTGACCATTTTGTGAACAAATCGCATTTAATGATAGAAATCTTCTTAGGTTTTTTACGCTCTAGGTTTGAATGTCATTTAAACATAACAAGGTTCGACTTTGACCCAGGCCCATTGATTTCTACAAGAAAATAAAAATGTAAATAGTTCGAGTTTGCTTAAGAAATATACATGAATTAACATACGGTGTAAGCATTACATTAAATTATACGTATATCTGAGTCATTATTTAGTCTAACGAAATTCTAATCGAATTAAACCTAATTTTACAAAAATTGTATGTATCGAATGTGCTTATGATGTGTATGTGAGATGTGTTTATAGTCCGGACGTGGTGAGAATGTTGCTCACACGAAATACAGAAAGGAAATACAAATACAATTACATCTGTCTTAGCCTTAAGTGTGAAAAGTAAATAATTTCATTAATTTCCGATTAAAATAGTTCAACTATTTTGTTATACTTTCTCGAGCGACATTCTCCAGCAAAAACTCTGTAAAAATCAATCTCAACTTGATATATAGACCGCTTCTTAAACACAATCATGTGAGAATTATGACTGGACGCGACTTCTTCTCCGTAATATAGTCTAAGAATTGTCAGGCCCACCTTTACTGGAGGCATTACCTGCTTATACTTTCTTTTCCCCACTTGTTAGACCTTTTGCCTAGGCGTCAGAACCAATGGAAAGCACTTGGCAGGCAGGGCCAGGCTCTCGGGACTTATCTTAATCGTGGATGGATCGTGACTGTCCACATCATATCTCTGGAGGATGTTGGCCAGGATGAGGAAACCGAATCCTCGCACCAAGTTCTGGCCAATGCAGGTCCGTTTACCGATGCTGAAGGGCAGAAAGTGTGGAATGTTCTTCCTTAGCTGAAGCTTCTCCGAGTCGCTCTCGAAGCCGGAGTCGGAATCCTTGGAGGAACTCCTCCTATGCGATTTCTCCAGAAATCTTTGCGGATTAAACTCTTGGGGATTGACCCAGTTCTTGTCGCTGGTATTGAGCACATAGTTGTTGATGAAGACAAGGGTGCCTTTGGTTACCCCGTAGCCAGAGATCACAGCATCCTCGGTGGTTACGTGGGGGACAATTGGTGACGAGGAGTACCGCAGCACCTCAAATATAGTGGCCATGGTATATGGCATCTCGTTCATATCCATTAGGTTGACTGGGCGTTTCTCCGCCGATGTAATGCCATCGATCTCCTCCTGGATTCTCTTCCCTATATCCTGATCCCTGGCTATATAGGCCAGCACTAGCATCACCAGATTGCCCACAGCCGAGTGGCCACCGACAAAGTCCTCCAGCATGAAGATTATGGTGTTCCGGGACACCTCCTTGTCCTCCACGATACTCTTGAGCAAAGCGTCGGTGAAATCTCTATCCGGCTCATCCACATCGATGCTCAGCTCCCTGTGGCAAATGATCCGATCCAAAATGAACTTTCTGATGGTCGTGGACCAGTTGGTGATCTTGTTGAGGTGTCGCTGGTAGAAGGGATACAGCCAGGGCAGGAAGTCCAACGGGTGCCCCTGGTTGATCTCCCAGAAGATCTCGTCGAAGTAGTGCACGATCTGCTGGAACTCCTCATCCTGGTAATCAAACCTCAAGGAGCACATGTACTGACTGAACATATTGGCGCATGCCTTGAGGATCAGTGACTTTATCTCCATTGGTTCGCCGGGCACCAGCTGCTCCCTGAGCTCTCGGTTCCAGTGCTCCATCTCCGCGCAGCCAATCTGGGACATCTTCACATAGAACGACGAGGACTCCCGCGGCGAGCAGTGGCGACGTGCCAGGTTCCTCCGCTTCTGCTGGAGCTGCGACCAATCGCAGAGAGCCAGAGAATTGCTCCGCTCGCCCCCGAACAGTTTGTGGTACCGCAAGAAGTCCGGCCGTCCACTCATCACCTTGCCATTCTGGTTCAAGACCTCGCGGATCAGCTCCAGATTGTTCACCACCAGGCAGCGGGTATGTCCAAAAGTCAGCGAGTAAATGTCGCCGAATTGCTTGGACAGCGCCGTAAAGCCCGCAAAGGGATTGTCCCTGTAACGATCCAGCAGGTGAAGGTTGCCAATGATGGGCCACGGACGTGGTCCGGGCGCCTGGCTGTATTTCTTCTGAACATAAACCCTCGGATTCTGTCCCGTGGAATGGTCATTTTGAAGGGGCTGATTAACCCGTCGCCGGGCACCGTAAAAAATGCGCACGTAAGACGTAATGACCACACTTATTAAAACGCCTAAGACGGTATAGGCCACAGTTACAGTTGCGAACATTTTCGCTTAGTTGTTGAAAGTAGAGAATGCAAAACGCAACTGACGACGGTCAGCAAAATCGAGCAGCAGGTAACCTCAACCTCAGGCTTCGGGAAATCACTTTCCCATTTTGTGGGGTGAGGACTTACCTCTACCTGCCCGTGGAGAGGGCTCTGCTCGCTACCTGATTGTTTTGGTTGTTAAGAAGGTCTATGTGTCTCCGGCTTAGAGGTCAGCACGAATATTCAAGTTCGACCAGACCAGGCAATATTGCATTTTTCGTATTAATTCCCTCAAGAACCACATTTCATTTTAAGATCCCAGGCTGACCTATTTCATTCTTAGCTGAATAGGCGGTATTCTTTTTAGATTAATGTACTTTGCTTTTAATGGAATATAATACAGAATTTAATATATGTAGTTGACATCCATTAGATTTTCAACAATAATAATTCATTATAAGATCCAGTTCTTTATTTTCTCTAAGATTTCATATTTACGAGTATAGTGGCGTTTGATGCTTCTCCTTGCTTAAGTCTAAATTTGCATATTTTATATTTATACCATTTGAAAATGTCGAATTTATTTCCTATAATTTCACCCTAATTATATATACACTCCCCCGAGGGGAGCTGCACTTCATTTATTATACGAGACTTTAAGGCAATTACTCGTCCAGCTTGTCTTTCGCAAAGGGCCCCATGTTGGCCGCATATGCCATCATGGCCGGAATGGAGGTCTGCTCGTAGTTGCCCGTGAAAAGATGCTCGAAGGGACCGGAGGCGAAGACGCCCACATCCTCGGCGCCGTGGGTCTCGCTATTCAACGGAACCGTGGCCTGGAAGTTGAACTCCGGCTGGGTTGTGTCCACATGCGAGAGATCGATGCGACCCTTCTCGGTGCTGTAAGTATCCGTAAAGCCAGGACCATTGGCATAGGACAGAATGGTGAAGGGCAGCTCGTCGTCAGCCAGGTTGGGAGCCAGCGACAGAATGTTCTGGCGGCGGTACTGAAAAATGCATTTAAAATATTATTTAGAAACTGTTTAAATTAGAAACTGTTATAATTACTCACCGGATAGCCATTGATGGACATGGTGTGCGAGTGATCCGATGTCACCACAATCAGAGTGTCCTCCTCGTTGGTCATCTGCCTGGCCATTTCCACGGTCGCTGCAAACTCCTCAGTATCCTCCAGCGCCTTCTTGGCCTTTGTGGCATGGTGGGCCATGTCGATCCGCCCGCTTTCCACGAACAGGAAGTAGCCCTGCTCGTTCTGGCTCAGCATCTTGATGGCCGCCTCGGTCATGTCGGAGAGCGAGGGCTCGGCCTCCTCGTAGTGGGTGCGTTGGCGGTCGCCGTGATACGGCAAGTGCGAGGTGTCGAAGAGTCCGAGGAGGTAGTCCGTCTTGCTGAGGTCCGTTTCCCGCAGACCCTTCAGCGACCACACGTACTTGCCCTCGGATCCCTGCTGCTTCTTGATCTCCTGCCAGTCCTTGATCAGATCCCGGCCATCGGTGCGGAGGCCCAGAACTCCCACCTCGTCGTGCAGGGACTGATCGCGGAAGTTGGTCCGGCCGCCGCCCATGATCACCCGGAGTTCCTGGCCCACTGGCCACTCCACCAGTTGGCGGGCAATGTCCGTGTTGAGTTCGGGGCTGCACTTCGACTTGGTGATCTCGTCGTCGTTCTCCCACTCCCGCTCGGCTGAATGGGCGTAAGCTCCGGCTGGCGAGGCATGGGTTACCCTGGCGGTGGTCACGATGCCCGTCCACTTGCCCGCCTCCTGGGCCCACTGGGCAATGCTCTGGGTGTGGGTACTGACATTGGTGGCGGCCAGACAGTCACCGCGCGGCACCTGGGCGTTTACGCCGACGGTGCCGTAGTTGGCCTTCACGCCGGTGAGGTAGGCGGTGGAAGTGCTGGCCGAGTCCGGGGTCCTCTCGTTCACCGCATACGTCTTGGACAGGCCCAGGTAGGGGAACTTCTCGAAGGAGACCTGCTGGTTGCTATCGCCCATGAAGGCACGTGTGGCCGCAATCGTGTGGATGGACATGCCGTCGCCGAGGAACAAGATCACGTTCTTGGCCCGGTTCTCGTTCAGCTTCTGGTGGGTGGCCAGCTTATCGGCCAGAATCGATTGGGCCTTATCGTGCCAGAAACGTGTCTCCAGCTCCTCGTCGAGGGCCACAAAGTCGCGTGAGACCTTCAGACGGGGGTGGTGGGCTAAAAATTCCGGACTTTGGGTTAGAAACTAATCGGCCATCGACTGGGAAACTTTCGGTCTAATAAAACACGTTTTCTGCCGCTAGTTTCAGTTTTGATTAAATCTATAAATCTGGATTATTTATAGTTGTTTATTAGGGCTTAACTACTAATCGCTGAACAAGTCGCACCTGATTAACTACCAATAAACGTGTTGAAAACGTTTTTGCCTCTGCAATTAGGCAATGATTTCATCAGCCAACAACGTCAACAATTACGATTGCAATATTTTTTCATGGGCCTTAAAACACTTATTAAATTAACTTAGGTCTGGATGACTTGTTCTTTTATGGTGTATTTATATTTGTGGATATTTACTGCTTCAACTTTTGCTTTAAAGTTTTTAATGAAAATATGGAAATAAACTGAGTTTAATGTTCCTTTATATAAGAAAAACAGCTGTTGTTAACTGTGTGCTTTGTGTATTATTTATGCAACATTTAATTTAAACACCAATTGCACAACACTTTACAAACACTTTAAAATGTTTAAGTTATTTTGTACCTATCATAATCATTTTAATCTGGTTATATTCCCTTTCAAATATTTAATTTGAATCTGGGTCTAATCTATATATTTTTGGTAATAGATATAGTTCGAGTTCTGCCTAAATATTATTATTATATATTATTTTAATGTTATTTGACAACCAAATTGTATATTTATTTTATATATTTAAGTATTTTGTTTCGCCAACCGAGAATGTCCTTCGACTGATCACAAAAGCCGAAATTATAATAATTAGGAAAACGAGAGGAGTTCAGTCAACAGATTATAAACGCAAAAGTGAATTTTAAATGTAAAAATTATAAAATAAAATAATATTCTTATAATATATATAATATCATATATTATATATTATATATATTTAATATATATATATATTATAAATCAGTTATAGGGAAACCTCTTATATAATACTCTTTCCTCTAAAACTAAATTATATTGACAGCCCCATCCATAAATTTCTAGCTCCATCCTTTCACCGCTGCTAACACTCTCGTCGTAAATTATTTTAGCCCGCCAATGACTGAACCTTTTCAAAAATAGATCCAGATTACGAGGCGAGCTTAATGAGTTAACAAGATTTGCGATAACCCAAGGGGGCCTCCCATTGGCTGTAGATAAGCCCAGGGGCCCCAAGACGAATCCGATTCGCTCGGGTTCTCTCTTCGGAATCGTGTTTCGAGTCCATTATGCTAACTCACCATTTTCCTGCTGGTCGGTTAGGTCACCCCGAACCCGGAGGAGCAGAAGGGCCAAGAAAGAGCACAAGATCAGGGCACTACGGCTGCTTCCCATCTTGGAAGTAAGTTAGCTTCGAAGTGAGAAATACTCCGCTCGAGAGTTGCGGCGAGACTGGCCAGGTTAGTCGAATCGCCGGGTTATATAGCCTCCCAGTTCTTCCTGTAATATACATTCGCATATTGAATCGGACTGTTATTGTGATTTGATGGGCAATCTCGAGTGGCGATCGATTAATTATCTCGAGTGCCAGCACCGGAAAACGTGACTACCACGGTCTGGCCAAAGAAGGGCCATAAATTTCCAACGCCCGACTGCTCTATCGACTCCTCGGCCGAGTTGCACCTGATCCGATCGCTGGGTATATTAATGCCCGGCATGTGACTACGGAGTACAGTATCCAGCTAGCTGGCGGAGTGGAAGCATTGCGAGAATGACGACTCTCAAGTTCTGGGTTAGCCTGAGCCTCGTCGCTTTGGCATGGAGTGCCGCTGTTCCTGGCAAGGCCCCTTCTCTTGACGATGAGGGAATGCATCCCCATCTGCCGAGCAGTCCGCGATATCGCACGGTTTCTGCCGAGGCCACCTCGGAGTTCTGGCACTCGGCCAGCAAGGAGCTGATCCGCGAGAAGTTGAACTTTGTGAGGAACACGAACAGGGCCAAGAACATCATCCTGTTCCTGGGCGACGGCATGGGACTGGCCACTCTGGCTGCGGCCAGGAGCTACATTGGCGGCGAGGAGCTGAAGCTGTCCTTCGAGGAGTTCCCCTTCACGGGTCTGTCCAAGACCTACTCGGTGGACAAAATAGTCCCGGACAGCGCCTGCACCTCCACCTCCTACCTCTGCGGTGTGAAGGCCAACTACGGAACCATTGGCGTCAACGCGCATGTGAACAGAGGCGACTGCCTGGCCATGGCCAATGAAACGAACCATGTCTTCTCCCTGGGCAAATGGGCCATGGATGCGGGCAAGGCTGCCGGCTTAGTGACCACCACCCGAGTAACCCACGCCTCTCCCTCGGGAGTCTACGCCCATGTCGCGGATCGGGAGTGGGAGAACAACGCCGTCCTGGAGGAAGCCTGCGGTGACCAGGCGGAGGGCCTGCAGGACATAGCCGTGCAGCTCATCCACGGCGAAGTGGGCAGCAAACTGAAGGTGATGCTGGGCGGCGGCAAGCGGAGCTTCTACAGTCCGGAGCACTACGACAAGGGCCGACGCACCGATGGCCGTAATCTCGTCGAGGAATTCGAGGCTCTGGCTGAGGGCAACAAGTTCGTGAAGACTCAGAAGAAGCTGCTCGATGTGAAAGCCGAGGAGACGGGACGATTGCTGGGTCTGTTCAGCAAGAGTCACATGCACTACCACCTGGAGCAGCTGGCGGATCCCGAGAACAATGAGCCCACGCTGGAGGAGATGACCCAGAAGGCCATCGAGGTGCTGGAGAAAGAGGAGCAGGGCTACTTCCTGTTCGTCGAGGGCGGCAAGATTGATATTAGTCACCACGATACGATGGCTCGCATTGCTCTGGACGAGACGGCGGAGCTGTCGAAGGCGGTGAGGACGGCCAGGGAGATGACCAATCCGGAGGACACCCTGATCGTGGTCACCTCCGACCACTCGCACACCTTCAGTGTGGCCGGGTATCAGCCCCGCGGCAGCGACATCTTTGGAACCGCCAAGGCAATGGGCCAGGATGGAAAGCCATACTTGCCGCTGAGCTATGCCAACGGCAAGAGTTTCCAGGACTTTTACAACACGGAGACTCACGAACGAAAGGATCCCACCACTGTGGTCAAGGACGGGGACTTCGAACAGCTCTTCCCGGCAATGGTGCCCCTGGAATCGGAGACCCACGGCGGCGAGGACGTCGGAGTGTTCGCATCCGGCCCTTGGGCGCACCTCTTCACCGGAGTCTACGAGCAGAACACCATTCCCCACATTATGGCCTTTGCCGCCTGTGTGGGCGATGGCCTAACCGCCTGCAATTCTTAGGATTAAAGAGGAAGGAAGGACTCTTAATTAGCTCCACCCACTAGACGATTCTCACGTACGCGCTATCGTGTTAAATGAATACTCACCAAGTGACAGGTGCTCCTCAGGTGCACACATGCCACTCAAGAAGGAGAAATCAAATCGGGGATTACCAGCGCACAGTCTTCTAACAATGCTTTCCTATCAGTGAGACATACCATATATATACATATACTGTCTGATTATAGGCAGACATCCGACAATTCCCATTGAATCCGATTAAAGTTATTAGAACCTATTTTTCTCGACTTTGACTCTTCTTGGGGTGTGTGGTGTGATCGCCAGAAGTCTCTATCAACTTAACATATTTAATCTAAATAGTTGGACTTGTGGGGCCAAAAACACCGCTCCGACTTCTGCCAATAAATACCCAGGAGTCTTAATATATATTTAATCTGATTTCAAACCGAATCGAAAGACGTAGAAAGTTGACATCGGTGGATTGGCCAAGGACTTGTGTTATTTACAACTTAAGTCCACTTAAATATAGTAATAAAAGGGAATTACTTAAACAATGCACTATACGTTCTAGACAAGTTAGTAATTGTTGACTTACTAAACTGAAATCCTAACCATTTTATGTCTTAAGTCTTAACCCAAAGAAAATATATATTTCTAAACAAATAAGTATTATTTTAAATACGTTATTAAAAGGGAATTATATATATAGAAGAAAGCTGTTAATTATATATACGACACAAAAGGTATTATAATATCTGATAAATTTAGTTTCCCTTACTTTTTATATGATATTTTTAGAAATTAATATATAAATAATATATGGCAAAAATATTTCCAATTAGAAACCTTAGCTATTACACACAAACTCTTTTTATGACTTACATACAAACTACTTACTCAATGAAATATGCGTTTTATACATGGCACAAGTTTTATATATATTTATTTTATATATATATATATATTTAATATTTATTTAAGTATAAATATTCTGTGTCATCTTGGAATGAACCTCATATGGTTAGACCCATAATAATGTCATCTTAATAAAAAAAGGTACAAGTTAAATTACACCTTTGCCCCAATAAAGACCTTATTAAACCAACTTCCAATCCTAACATTGTAGAAATGGTGGCGCATTTTAAAGGTTTAAATAAAGCCTATATATCTACAGTATATGCCAGATAATTCAGATGTTTATCTAGAATTTCTTAGAAAGTCAATTATCGCCTTTCACTTCACGAAAGTGAATCTAATGTCTCAAACAAAACAAACCCAGCAGTTCTCGGTAATTGTGTATATATAAAAGTTAATCGGCAAATCAAGTCAGATTTTGCTGTCTATCAGAAAATGATAATCTAAATATTATATAAATATCTATGGGCAAACTGGTAAAACCGATTTAATTTGTATTGATTTTGTCCTTACCGAGAAACTCAATTATCACACTCACAGCGTCATAATACTTTGGCTGTCTGCCAAGCTAGCGAGTTAATAAAGTGTCCAGCAAGCTTATAACCACAATTTTGAAGATGATAACAATAATTTAATTGGTTAATTAATTTTTTCTCTGGAACTCATGATATTTATAAGGCATACATTGCGCATAATCATGATTCTATAGCAGTTCTGAGGGGAATACCCTTAGTGACACATTAGTATACATATCTAGAGAATACTCTAAAACTTCTCATGCCACACTTTTAAAGGTGTTAACAATAATTTAATTGGTTAAAAAGGTTTTACTGAGAAATCTTCGATATATACAATACATACTTTTCGCATAATCATGGTTTTCTAGTAGATCTATTGGGAATACCCTTAGTGACACACTCAGAAAGCATATCAAAGGAATACCCTAAGATTTCTCATGCCATTATATATGTACACATATCACGGTAATCATAATCATTCATAAATAAAAGGTTTACCCTTATTGTTTATATTTAATTTAAGTAATTAACACATGACAGCAGCGGCACCCACATTTACCAAACTTTGTAGATACAGAGAAACCAATTTGTGACTACACAATGAATGAACGCAGCTCGTGCCATGAATGAGCTCTCCAACTACAAATTATTAATTCATTATCTAGTTGAATATAGATTAATTTGAATATATATTCTAATCCCCTGTTTTTAAGGCTCTTTTGGCCAAGTTATATATAGCATAATTTGGCCAAAAATGGAATTACATCCAAATGCCATTTATATTCCGAATCGCCGTTAAAAACTTAATTATTTAAAATATTTAATAATAAAATATTGAATAAAAAATTTTTTGTCGATTTTTCAAAATTTGATAAGGGGTTACATCATTAAAATTTGCAAAAATTGAATAAAATTTTATTTTCTCTTATTTGTAAAGTCGGTATGCAGATTAATTAACCAAATAAAATCTAACAAAGAAATGCTTTCCGATTTGAAATTAAGGCTGTTTTGGCCAAGTTATGGTTATTTTTGATTTTGGTTTGTCCAAAATTTAAGGACCAAAATATCCGCATAATTAAGGTACTCTCAAGAGCATAATATGGCCAAAAATGGAACGACAGCCAAATGCCATATATATTCCGAATCGCTGTTTTTAAGGCTGTTTTGGCCAAGTTATGGATTTTCTTAAGTTTGATTTGTCCAAGAATTGGGATATAAAAATGCCAATTTAAGGACCCAAA
>VNKC01004837.1:0-148879 GCA_008042775.1 Drosophila pectinifera | reverse complement strand
AAATTTTATAAGGGGTTACATCATTAAAATTGTCAAAAATTGACAAAAAATTTATTTTCTTTAATTTCTAAAGTCGATATGCAGATTAATTAACCAAATAAAACTAACACAGAACTGCTTCCCGAACTGCAATTAAGGTTGTTTTGGCTTAGTTATGAATATTTATAACATTGATTTGTCCTACAAATTAGGATATAAAAACCCGATTTAGAGACCCAAAGATACGGATCTTCTGAACAGCATAGTGCGGCCAAAAATGGAATGACAGCCAAATGTTATATATTGTCCGATTCGCCGTTAAAATCTTAATTATTTAAAGAACTGCAACTGCCGCCAGCAGCAGTTATTATTAATATTAAAAAACCATTGCAAAAGTCGTTTCGGCCTGAAAGTATGCTGCAAAATACTACAAAATACTCGGTAGCGAACAACTGCTTTTGGAAATCTTAAGGTGCCATTGCAAATGAGCCTAACACAGAACTGCTTTCCGAACTGCAATTAAGGTTGTTTTGGCTTAGTTATGAATATTTATAACATTGATTTGTCCTACAAATTAGGATATAAAAACCCGATTTAAAGACCCAAAAATACGGATCTTCTGAACAGCATAGTGTGGCCAAAAATGGAATGACAGCCAAATGTTATATATTGTCGGATTCGCCGTTAAAATCTTAATTATTTAGAATTAAAATACTTATAAAAATGAGAAATAAAATTTTGGATAATTTTTGAAAATTTTATAAGGGGTTACATCATTAAAATTGTCAAAAATTGACAAAAAATTTATTTTCTTTAATTTCTAAAGTCGATATGCAGATTAATTAACCAAATAAAACTAACACAGAACTGCTTCCCGAACTGCAATTAAGGTTGTTTTGGCTTAGTTATGAATATTTATAACATTGATTTGTCCTACAAATTAGGATATAAAAACCCGATTTAGAGACCCAAAGATACGGATCTTCTGAACAGCATAGTGCGGCCAAAAATGGAATGACAGCCAAATGTTATATATTGTCCGATTCGCCGTTAAAATCTTAATTATTTAAAGAGCTGCAACTGCCGCCAGCAGCAGTTATTATTAATATTCCAAAAGCATTGCAAAAGTCGTTTCGGCCTGAAAGTATGCTGCAAAATACTACAAAATAATTGGAAATCTTAAGGTGCCATTGCAAATGAGCCTAACACAGAACTGCTTTCCGAACTGCAATTAAGGTTGTTTTGGCATAGTTATGAATATTTATAACATTGATTTGTCCTACAAATTAGAATATAAAAAACAGATTTAAAGACCCAAAAATACGCATCTTCCTATCAGCATAGTTTGGCCAAAAATGGATTGACAGCCAAATGTTATATATTGTCCGATTCGCCGTTAAAATCTTAAATATTTAGCAATAAAATACTTGAATAAATGAGAAATAAAATTTTGGCCAATTTTTGAAAATTTGATAAGGGGTTACATCATTAAAATTGTCAAAAATTGGCAAAAAATTAATTTTTTCTGATCTCTAAACTAAATATGCATATTAATTAACCAAATAAAAACTAACATAGAAAAGCTTTCCGATTTGAAATTAAGGCTGTTTTGGCTTAGTTATGAATATTTTAACATTGATTTGTGTATGGTGCGTTTCACCGTTACAAGCTTAATTATTTTAAATTCAAATATGGAGAACAAAAATGTTGGCCATTTTTTTTAAATGTTGTAAGAGGTTGCCTCAAGCTTCCATTCAGGCCTAAACTTCCGCTGAACTCGTTTGCTAGACCCACTAAACAATAAACAACCGGCGCAGTTTATTGCCCTCTGAACTTCGGGGCAGCGCAAAAAGTTCACCTCGTTTATAAGGCGGCATTGGCATTTGGCTCTCTGCAGTTGCCGGCTGCGATTGCTCTTGGCATAAATTAGATGCGGCTGTAAAATAGGTTGCATGGCGGGGCTCCAAGTTCCAGGTTCCCGGCTCCTGACTCCTGACACCAGGTTCCTGCTCTGGATCTCTTCGCAGGGCCCTGAGGCGTGCCTTTGTTTCATGTCATCATGGGTTAACCTGGCCAGCACTGAACCCAGCTGAGCCGACGAAGCTGCGGCCCGTTTCCTGCCAGTCCTTCTGGCTGACTGACGGAATGCATTTGCATTTTAAAGAGTTCAGGAACAGGAGGAATCCATTTTTATGCCCCTATGATTTGGACTTTAGAAATGAGAAATTCATTAAATATTATTTAAAATTAAATAGTAGATAAAATAAGAGCTCTAAATATTATTTCCGTAATATTTAACCTCGTATTCGAGAGCCACTATTAGGACTCTCCCTTTTGTTAGAGTTAAACAGATATTCCCTTTTCTCAGATACTCCCAGTTAGAGCCCCCTTTTTCCTCTCTGTGCACTTACCCCTCAGCTCTCCTAGTCCAAACTCAATTATCGCTGAATGCGCGACTGGCAACTTTGTCTTGTGTATGCTAATTTCATTACAACGCAGTCGGTCGGCGGCCAGGCCATGTCCCGGGCTCGGAGCCCGGCTCGATGCCCAATGAATTATGATGGACGTTGTCATGAGCGGCACACACACTTAATACACTCTGTGGTCTGTGGCGAGTGTGTGCTGGCCCTGTTTATCTCCCTGGCCAACGTATACTTAGCGCATTTATCGGGCCAGGGAGGGGTTGATGAGATGGTTTGGCGGGTCGATGGGCTGCTCAATGAGCGCTTGGCGGGCTCACACGCCATCGGTAGATTGCTGGCTAGGCGTTTTTCCCGGACACGCCCCCCGCCAGGAACCACGGAGTTGTGAAAATGGCCAAGGAAAGGGGGCGTGGCAGGAGAAATGAAGTGCTTAGCGCCTGGCTACTAGCTATAACGCGGAGGTTGCACTGTGCAAAATCTGGGAGCTAGGGATTAAGGTTTCGGATTTATATAAGTTCATTATTATTTTAAAATTATTTAGAGTTTTGTTTAATGGAAGAACCATTGCTTATGATGGCTTAAGTCAAGCTATTGGATTGGCTTCAATAAAGAAATAACAAGTTGAGAAAGTCACTCCCAGATAAGGCTCCTGGATAATTCCAGTGCAGGACTCGGACTGCTGCGGGCCCAAACCCTTCTGGCCGCGCCACTTCATTATAAACATTTCTCAATTGATTATCGTTAGTTCCCTGCGTGTGTGAGTGTGATAATGCCATACTATGCCCCTGCCCTGCCGTGCTCGGCGTTACAGCCCGTGTTATAGTTGCGGCTTTCGCCTCGCCGATTATATTTGCACGCATGTCCTTCGCGCTGCCAGCCTGCCTCCCTTTTCACGGTTGTCCAGCTCAGGACCCTGCTTTTTGCATGTGCCCCTCGCATTTAAGTAAGTAATCCCCATAAACTGCTCTTGAAATATTTCATTATCGTAATGAAAAGGACCGCGGCGCATGTTTACTTTTCTGCTTTCCGCGCGGCAAGGTCCTTGTCAGTTATTGATAATGAAATGAGCAAAGTGTTGGGGTTTTATGGATGGGCTTCCTTGATGGTCAGGCAATGGGTTAAGCTCATGGATCCTTGTCGGTATCTTGAGGTATTTGATGAGAGGCTTACTGGGTCTGGACAGTCAGGGATAGTGAACAGTTTAATCTTACATTTCTTACACTTGTTGGATGGGAAAATCAACTAATTACCCCAGACATCAAGACATCAATTTGCTTTGACATTTCCCCAACGATTTTACGCACAAATCAAAGCCAAATCAATCGTTTTCAACTGAAATGTAATGCCTTCCCCCTTTGCCTCTGCCCTGCCTCTCTGCTGTGTGCAATTAGTCGGTAAAACAAGTTTTCATTAAACGGGCTTAATTCAATTAATTTACGGCTTCAGCTGCGAGTCATATTAAATTAAATAACGATGCATCTTTACAAGGCTCAAAAGCGACACTGGCCAGCCGGGAAGCCGTTCAACTCGTGTTAATGCCGATTTCCGGCCGGAGACTTGTTGGCCAGTGCCCTCTGCCCGCTGAAAGTCTTCTCGATTTCCATAAATTAATCAATTCCGCGGCCATTGCCGTCGTCAGGCTGTAATCCTTTATCACTCGTTGGTTTTATTGATGGCCGGCCACAAGGATTCAATGGCCAGGACTCTCCAGCTCTCCAGCTCTCCAGCTCCAGATACCGCCGGAGCCGTGACAATACGCAAATAATGGCGTAATTAATGGAAAGAGCATCATATTTTTATCGACAGAAATTAACAAGCCCATCATCGCGGGGGGTCGGTATGGGAATGTGCAGGCTGAGAATTTATGGCTGGTCTGCTCGCCTGGTTAAATCAACTATTTAAATGGCATTAAATATTAAAATTAATCAACTCTTATTCACCATTTATTCCACTACTGCTATGTGTCGCAAAATTTAAATATTGAATTCCCGCCAAGGCCTCCCTGCTCGGGGCAGAGATTCACAGCCGCTGACCCTGAACTTGTCGCCTTGCAGGAATAAATTCCGGAGGCGGCTCCCGGATCCTTGTACTGCGGCACGTGCACAAAAGTAATTACAAAACGCAGACAACTGGGGGCGGGATCCCCCGTTTGGGGCAGCCAGTGGGCGTTGGACTTGAGTGCGGCTCTGACAGCTAGAAAACGAATTGTAATTGGCTCGGAATCAAGTCTGGCCCCGTCACCATCATCAGCCAGGACCCTCGACCCAGGACTTGACTCCAACGGGAAGTTGCTCCTTGGACTGGCCGAAGAATGGAGTCTGTCGCTGGCGCTGGGCCAGAAACTTTCCAAAGTCGTAAAGTCCCCCGCAGCTGACCTTCATAGGCCCCAGCCACTTTTGGGCTTCACGCACTTTATTTTTCCCCGGCGCCGTAATGAGCAAAGAGCCTAGCTCCTTTCGACCAAGACTAAGATTTCGCATGAAATTTTATGCGCGCGTGATTAAAAGTCACGTGCGTGGCGAGCAGCATAAAGGGGGTGGCTTGAGGGGCTCCGCAGCCCCCGAGCCACTGCTGCAACTAATGTGAGGCCACGACTGGCGCGAACAATGCTGATCATAATCTCCAGCAGGCAGGCCCAGATGCTGCAGCTAACGAGCTTCGTGCCCAGATACACTTCGGAGCAGTTGCTCCACATCTTGGGGTAGCCACTTCTGGAGCAGCGATTGGGATTGACAGGAGAGGTGAGCAAAATGAACAGAAAATACTGGCGGATATACCTCTTGAAGTAATGATACCCATTGAATAAATGTGTATTATGTAGGAAATATATCTTTTATTAAGATGCAAACAGGACTTAAACTCAGAGATCAAGGTAAGCTAAGGGAAAGCAAATGGAACTTATTATATAAAGTATTTAGTACTATATTTAGTAGAATATATAGAGTTTTATGATAGTTCTCATCTATTAAAAATGTATTTCCTTTGTGTATATTTGTGTATATATTTAATTACATTTAACAGTGGCAACGTAGCGTGTTATTTCCAACTGATTCCATTCTTTCTTCCCTTTTTAATAACTGAATTATAGCTTTAAGATAATTGACCCCTCTAAATTAATTAACTAATTTTCCCAGTGTAGCTGTTTAGTGGCATTTAAGGCAATGAGCTGCGCTCCCATTGTCTCAGCAGAGAGCTGCCACCAAGGGCTCAGCGGGCCACTGAATTGGACTCGTTTCCATTGTTGGCTAAGCGGCTCCTCCTGGCCCGAGCACCTCGGCTAACAGCTAGCCGCCAACAGACAACAACCAACTGCTAACTGTTAACTGCGAGTTGCAACACACTTTAGGCCCGTTGATTGTCCTCTGATTGGCAGTTGGCAGCATAATCACGCCGGGCCATGGCCAGAGGGGCAAGGAGCGGAGTTGATCGAACCGGCGGCTAATTGTCGTGGCACGCGTCGGGGCTTGAAGGAGCCGCCTCCTAAAGGTGGCCGAGGAAATTGGGTAACTCAGATGGAAGCTGTCGGACTCAAAGTGGGTCAAAAGGGCAATGGTTTGGTGTTTGGTCTCTGGTAGGAAGTGTTTTACAGTGACCATTCCATGGCTTATATTTTATCTCCGTTACTTTGTCAATTTAGTTATATATATATAATGGATATGCTGTGCTAATATTTTCTGTATTTTATTATAGGCACCACGGAAACGGACTCCTCAGACAATAACACACCTCGAGGACAAGTAACCACACCGATTAAATCGGGTCCTGACACCATCCCACCCCACTTGCTCCTCGCTTCGGTGTTAGGTTGATAAATTGAGCCAGCTCGCAGCTTAATTTTAAAGGCTGCCCCTTGGAGTTCACGCCTGTCGAGCATGAAACCGAGGCTTCAGCTTCAACATGCTGCCAACTGACTTGTGCAGGCCGCATCCACTCCCGCCCACTGCCACCGGCGCCCACATGCCAGGGATGTCAAGTGTGCCCCCTCATCCGGGCTGGCCCCTCTGCCCGGTGCTTCCCTGAGCTCGAAGCTGCCTCGTCGGCTCTGGCATGGCCAACATGTGGTGACAACGCCGAATTAAGTTATTTGTCAAATGTCGAAACGTTGGCCGGCACATCGGGCCTATCCCCGCCTCCCAGTCGGAGTCAAAGCCAGACTCAGATTCGGATGCGGAATCCGATTCCATCCCGGTTCCTTGCCGTCCACGCCGCTTTGTCAGCCTGTCAGCCATCGTCGCCCGTGACAGCAGTTGCTGCAAATAAAGGAGCGTTGGATATTTTATGCAGAAGCTGGAATCAATTTTTGCCAATCAATTGCGAAAAAAGGATGCGATGACGTGAAAGGCACTGAAAGGGCCGGCGACTCGAATGTTTGCCTAGTGGACATGGGCCACGGGCCACGGGCCACTCCACACTGCTCACTCCCAACGAGCCGAGTTAAAAATTTAATTTTCCAATTAAGCCGACAAACATTTCTAGGAGCCACTCCGAAGTGGCGGGGCAAATCGGTTTAATACGAGAACGCTTTGATTTGGCCGGCAGTACGGAATTGGATGGGCCCTCGAATGGATGGAGTGCTGGGAACACATGGATACAGCGGAGGGCAAGGATATATGTAATATAATAGAAAGGAAGAACGCCACATGGCTAGGAGACATTCTTATATAATAGATATAAGGGGCAGTGTAGTTCGGGGTCCCTGATAACCCGCACAATGCTCCATTTACCAGCTAATAGACATATTACTCAGTGATTGTGCCACTGAATAATATCTAATTATTGTTTAAACGTTTTAAATACCTATTGGAAGTCATGGCAATCCGATTAGTCTAGCCGTTCCGATTGAATTGCCGGCAGTACAAATCTGATTAAGTGTCTGCATTTGCCACTACCAATTAACATGGAACTGGACTTTGATCGTGCTTCAGCATTTTTATTTGCTCAAATTTGAGAAGCTCAAACTGAAATTAAGCATGCCCCGATTTCCCGATAAGAGCTCCGGGAAATAAAAAAAATATTAAATATATAATACCACATTCCCAGTAAATAGCACCACCAATTGCCCTCTTTAGGGGCCAGTACCGAGCTAGCTCGGCTTAGTCAGGGATCGAACGCCATGCGACACGCGATCTGGGTTCTCGCAGTGCTCGCGGCTGTGTCTGTGTCGCCGGTGCTCGGAGGCATAGAGAACACGTTTCCGGCGAGTGTCATGGAAGATGCCAAGTCCAACACGGTTAGTACTTGACCGGAGTTTGTGGGAATTTCATTGATAACCCCCCTCCGAGCAGTTACAACTCCTGGAGAAGTACAAGTATCCGGCTGAAGCTCACCAGGTGACCACCGAGGACAAGTATGTGCTGACCCTCCATCGCATACCCAGGCCTGGGGCTAAGCCCGTCCTGCTGGTCCACGGCTTGCAGGACTCCTCGTCAACGTGGATCGTAATGGGCCCGGACAGCGGCCTGGGCTACTACCTGTATGAAAACGGCTACGACGTTTGGATGGGCAATTGCCGGGGGAATCGCTACTCACGGGGCCATGAAAAGCTGAATCCGAACTCGGACAAGGCTTACTGGAGCTTCTCTTGGCACGAGATCGGGATGTACGACCTGCCGGCCATGATCGACGCAGTCCTGGCCAAGACGGGCTACCAGAAGCTGAGCTACTTCGGCCACTCCCAGGGCACCACCTCGTTCTTCGTGATGGCATCGAGCAGGCCAGAGTACAATGACAAGATCCATGTGATGAGCGCCCTGGCCCCGGTGGCCTTTATGCGGCACCTAAAGTCACCGCTCATCGGCATCACCCGTCTGGGTATCGGAGCTCTGGGAGACAGGCTCGAGCTATTTCCCCACTCGTACCTGTTCCTCAACCAGTGCCTGATGTCCGCCGGACTCTTCAAGACCTGTGTGAACTTCTACTGGCAGGTTGTGGGCAAAAATCGGCCGGAATTCAATATGGTCAGTCGCTGTTACGGCTTGTCTTCCTCTAGTATCAACTCTATTCCTTCCAGACCAATTTTCCCCTTGTTGTGGGTCACATTCCCGGCGGCTGCAATGTAAAGCAGGTGCTCCACTACACCCAGCTGCAGAGCTCGGATCGCTTCTGCCAGTACGACTACGCCAAGGAGAACCAGCGGCTCTACGGACGGCCCACGCCGCCGGACTATCCCCTGGAAAAGGTCACAGCCCCAGTGGCCTTGTATTACGGCAGCAATGACTACCTCTCGGCGGTGGAGGATGTCCACCGGCTGGCGAATCTGCTGCCCAATGTGGTGGAGAACCATATGTACCGGAAGTGGAATCACATGGACCTGCTTTGGGCCCTTAGTGCCCGGAGTACCGTCATGCCCAGGGCCCTGCAGGTGATGCAGTTCTGGGAGTCGGGCGAGGGAAGCCAGGCTGCCACCTCAGGCTCGCCGGTAGAAGAGGAGGTCACCCAGCCGACCACAGAGGATGCGGTGGGAGATGGGGAGGTGACCCAGGAGGAGCACCCGGAAAGTAACCAGGCAGAAGAATAAGTGCAAGATGGTCAGCTAAAGAAAGCCCCTGATTCCCCAGCGGAGGAGCAATATTAATATCTTCAAGGAAATTACACATATTAAAGGAATTTCGGTATATATATGACAGAGACATTTGGTTAGCCTTCCAAGATATTTGTTGAAAATGTTTGAGCCAAACTTTGCCCAAGTTTTTGAGCAGCCAAAGGATAACAGATTCTTGCCAATGATGCCTGGAAACTCCGCTTCCTCCGTATTTATGAGATTGCGCGGGAAGCTGCTGCAATCACGTGCCACATCCGCCATGTAGCCAGCCCCAGTCCCAGCCCCAGCACCAGCGAGTGGAAACGTTTTGGGAATTCGAGAGCGCAACGAGGCGCGAAAACATTTACTCAACACTTAGCAGCTGTTGGTTAGTTTGCGGGGGCAACTTTTCCGGGGGCTGGGGGCTGGGAAAGTGTGACGCGGCGGTCGGGAGTTTCTCTTGTTGGGCGACGTGCGGCCAAAGTTTGGTTTTTTATGATTTATGAAGCAGACGACGTGGGAGCAGCAGCTGCTGCATGTCCTGTGTCCTGTGTCCCTTGTCCCGCCATCGCTGGTCGCCTGTCTCCGCTGACAGGATGCGGAAGTGGGGCGGCTAAGCGCTTTTCCTTGTCAGTTTCGCCAACTGCAACCCGGATATACAAGTTGCACTTTGATGCGATTCCCGCGCCCCGCTCCTTCCCGCTCCTCACCCTACACAGAGTTCCAAACAATGCGAGGCCCGAACAACAATAGTTCTTTGGCGGTTTTTTCCAGAGCTGTGCTCATTAAAATTTATGCTTTGTCAGAGGCAGCAAACAATTGGAGTCGTCCCCACACACACACCTCCAGCGACACTTGCCGCTGACACATGCTGGCTTTCTAAGCCAACGCAGAGTGTGTAATTTGCGTAAGTGTGTGGGCTTTGTGGGTAGTGTGCGACGTGTGTGTTGTGTGAGTGAGAGTGCCGAAACAACAAACCAGAATTCCACATTGTTGGCGACACATTTGGCGCTTCAGCAAAACTGCAGAACAAACACGGGAATCCGCACAGAATTGGCACAACGAACTCTCCCGCTGGCGTGCGGCTTTCCATTAATGCATCGCGGAAAACTGGGAAAAGCTTTCAGTTTAGCTCTCAGCTCAGCTCTAATTAAAAGGTATTTTTCCCGAATTTAGTAGACTGGCCTGCCTTAAATCCGCCGCTTAGAAAAGCCCATTAACTTGACTACGCCTGTGTTTCATATCTATTTTATTCCGTTTTTTGTTAAATAAACTCATTTACTTGTGTGTGTGCTGGTTGTGGCCCATGCAATTACATTTTGTATTTTTTGCCCGGCTCTTCGGTTTGTTTGTATATTTCTGCTTGTATTATTATTACAATTATAAATATTAAACATGCATAGTACTGGTAATTAAGTTTAATTGTTGTTTTTTCGCTGTGGTTAGGCTTAAGTTGAAAAGTATAAATAGTCCGTACGTACAGTGGAGTTTAATTTTATGCTCTACACCTTAAATGGAAAAAAACTAGAATAGCCGATGGTTGTTAGGTAAAAAATACATCGATATTTACAGGGAACTTAATTGTACATTAAACATTAATATTCAGATGCATATTTGATTTTATAAGCGAAACTGTTGGCTTCAAATTGGTTTTCGTTTGGTTTTAGTTTTTAGTTTTCTTGGGGCAATTTTTGCAGTGCTCTTAAATATTTTTACGAAAGTTTGTGATTAAATTGAGGCCTTAGCTTGTAACGTGTTTTCGCACCACCCTTAAAAAGAATACTTGCATTCAGTCTTTAAACTAAAAACTTCCCCCCGAAAACACGCCTATTTTGATTCTATTTTAGCCTCAAGCAAATGCCCTTATATGTGATTTACCCATAAACATTATGACATTTAGATGCTGATTTTTAGCTACACTAATTGCTAATGGTTTTTACTCAGTTTTTAATTCGCTTGGGTTTAATTTGATTCGCGTTTTGGTGTTTACGTTTACGTTTACGTTTAAATTTTCGTTTTGTTTCTGTTGCACGGTGCTTGATTTTTGGCTTTAATTGGTGTGGCAAAACATTCAGAGTTTTATGATATTTTACACATAGAGTTAATGCTAAATGCTTCCAATTATTTGCAATAATTTCCGTCCCTCCCTCCGATTTGGCGCAGCGTTTTTCAAACAGTGAACCTATAGAACTACGAGTAGAGATACGATTAAGTGGAGATATGTCGCTGAACCTTGCCGAAACTACACGTACACACATCTAGATGTAAGCTGTCTAGTAAACTGCTCGATCGCATTGGGTTATGCTTATATATAGACACCGATAACTGTCAAATGCCAAGCTCTCTTATGTACACAATTTGCTATGTCGGATCCCATCCGACCTGCCCTAGAAGTAGTCCATCTTGGGCGCGTCCAGGGCCGTGTGCATGGTCAGGGTGACGCCGCGGTTGATGCTCACCGCCGGGTAGAAGACCCCGTAGAGATCGCGGAAGGCCACCGATCCCTGCGGCATCTCGTTGACCAGGAAGCTCAGCGTGTGCCGCTCCAGGTCGAGGAGCACTCCGATCGTGCTGCCGGTGGTTATGCCGCCCTCGACTCGCCGCTCGTGCACGGAGTTGTGCTGGAACCAGGAGCGCTGTCGGTCGATGTACATGGCGAATGATTTCTCGTCCTTGCCTGGGGATACATGGAGAGGAAGTCGGAAATTAGTTACTTTTAAAGCTTAACAAGGAGAACCGATGGAATAATAGTAAGTGCTCTGGGCCAGCGATTATTGAAAACTTAATATCTGCCCAGTGAGCCATGAAGTTGCTCTGAAAATATACGTTTCTATGCGAAATTACCCCCTAATGGGTTTATTTATACAAACCAATTATGAACCTACATTTTCCAATAGATAGTAGTGACCCTCTATAAAATTCCCCAAATCGCTTCTTTAATTTATTTCGACGTATTAATAGCCCTCACTATCATAGTCCCTGCTCTCCTTCTCGCTGACTTCCCGCAGCTCCCTGACTCCGCCCCGAAGGACTTGCGAACTTTGAAGTTTAACCGGCAAGTTGGGTCCCCTGGTTGGAACTGCTACTATCCGGGAGCTTGTCTCTTCCTGTCGGTGTCGCTGCTCCTGTCCTGCGGAATTATAACTGACAAATGCCAGAGCAACAAGCTGGAGGCTCCTGGGAGCGGAGTGGGTTAAGAACGCATGAGAGGCGTCGTGGAGCAACTTGGCAACTGCAACTGTTAGTGTCAATGTCACTCCCTGGGGGCACCACCTGCTCCGCTTTGCATATGAAAATTTAATTCGAAAACTTCAGTTTTCCGTAGTTGCTCCCGGACCCTGCCGCCGGAGGCACGTGTTAAATGGCGCGTGAGCAGCTTGGGGAATAAATTGTGTAAGTGAAAAGAGATACACGGCGAGTCCTTGAAAAATAAGAATAAAAGTAAGATGCTCTGCCGCAAAATAAACTTTTGCATTTGACAAAGTTTAAGTGCCGCACTTTTAATTACTTTTGTCTGCATTCTAAGTCGCCCTGGGTATCGAACTCGTCCCACACAGCCACGCACATTTTCAATCAATTTGCTGCGGCATACTTCAAGGCGCCTCCGCGGCTTCCGGTCGCCCCTGCCGCTTCCGCTCTTTTGTTTGTGTTTGTCTCAGTCTGGCAGCGAAACTCCGCGCCCTCCGCCCCACGCACATGCAACAAGAAATGGCAAAAGTTTTCGTTACGCCCCAGCCCCCACTTGGCACTCGATTTTATTGGCTCCGCACTCGCGAGGCGGCAAAATGGCAAAGTTTTAAGTTCCAGCTCCCCGATTTCCCCCCAGAATTCGCATCTATTAGCTGCCAACTTCCCCCATACGTATTGGATCTTTTGTCAACGCCAGAATCTATTTGTAGTGCAGATTTTCCACTTCTGGTTTCTTTTTCCCTGGTCTGCTTTTCCGATCAAACTTCCCGAGAGGTTTTCTCTCCTGGCTGCCTGCTCTGAATTTTTAATTGAATTTCAAATGCAACCAGTAACCCACTGAGCAGAGGTAAGGCGGAGCTGGAGGAGCTGGAGGTTGCCACTCACCCAGCATTTTGTTGCGGGCCACGTCGATACGTGCCACTCCGAAGGCCGGGTCCGTGTCCGCCGTGTAGTTGTCGATGGTGAACTCCCAGTAGTGGACGCCGCGGGAGAACCCCACGGAGCCGAGGGCCACGCGGTGCTCCCAGCCCTCGACGCTGACGGTGGCATTGTTTTTGCTGAAGATTAAGCCCGATCCGGCGCCGCCGCTCAGAACCGGATCAAACGTGAACCAGGCCACTGCAATGGAGGAATAGGAAAATGGATCTGATGAGTACAGAGGGAAAAATATGGTAATAAAAGTTTGTCAATGCATTTAAAGTATTTGAAGAAATTAAGCTTAGTACTTAGAATATCCCTAGAAATGTAGTTTCTTTCATGAAATCCAATTAAAACAGTGTCTTACATATTTAAAAGTAATACAATATATAAAGGGTTTATATTCTGTTTCTTTATCAAGTAGTTGTCTGTAGCTTGTGATTATTAATATAAGCTATACTCCCTTCATTTGTAATTCCATTGCCTGATAATGCTTCTCTAAATCAATTCCCCACTCGGAAGGTCTTCCACCCAAATCCCAATCCGAACTCCCTTCGGATAACTTCCTTCCTCCACAGCTTAGCTCTGAGATTCTTGCAGTGCTCCGCGCCGGGAGAAAAGTGGAAAGGAAAACAAAGTCAGACTGGTTGCAGTTTCCCCATTGTCAGGGCTCAAGTGGCCAGTGCAATCTGGAGTCCGAGTCCGAGCCCGTTCCTTATAGTTTATGCTGTTATGCGCCGCAAAGTAGGCAACGAGTGGCGTCGAGTCGAGTGCTTTATTAAATTTGCTTTTTATTGTTGTGGCCGCATTAAGTGGCCGGGGCCAGGCTGGAATCAGCTGGGACCAGCTCTGTGTTTGTAGGGTATATAGTAAGGACTCCAGTTCTCGGTCTGCTGACGACGATGACGTTGCCTGCTTTATGGGCCACCAAAGGCAATTGTGTGGCCAAACAAGCCACAAAGCAAGCATCTGGGCCAGGAGGACGGACTCGGCGGCACTCAATGGCCCGGCATTGTTTTGTTTACGTCGGGGATATGACTTTGCGATTAAAACTATGAGGGATTCGAGCCGGAGCTCCATAAAGTCCGAGCCAGTCCTGGACGCCGACATTTAATTAGCTGTTATAAACTGTTCCCAGTTTCTTAATTGGATAACCGAGAGGGAGGCCAGGAACGTTTGCCAAATTGTTTAGTCTGAAGTGGGGATTAAGCGTCTATTAAAAGGGATAAGGCAGAGTTCTAATCCGATCTAATTTACGATGGTTCTTGCTCTTGGCATCTCACTTAGCTTTTAGGAAAACTATGCTTGGAAGACCAGGCCAGAAGGATATATTAAAATAGAGTCCGGGGTAGTCTCCTATAACCTGCAGTTTAAGGTTAGTTAACTCAAAAAAGTATCTGTAATTAGGCATTTAGTGTTTATCCAAATATTCACTTAATGGGGAATAATTTAGCCAGCCTACTATGTTTTTACACAACTTTAATGACCCTGCTCTGAAGCTAAGTGCTGTAGCTCTGGAATTATCCTGGCTTTTATATGTCTATACTCCACACAATAGCCCCAGGATCGCTTCTGGGCCGCCTTAAGTAATTGGAGCCCTGCAAACCCTTTCGGTTCGCCGAGAACCTTGTCTTTGGAGGCTTGGTGTGCCTGCGAGGTGTTAGAGCCAGGCCATTAGCGCAGACCGCCCGCCAGCGTCACGAGCCATAAACTGTTAACTGGTTCTTCCGTTAATTACTTAGGAACACGCGCTCGGTGTAAACACTTTATAAAATGGCAGTTTGCAGTGGGATCGGGATCGGGTTCCGGCTCGGGTTCGGGCTTAAATCGCCTGTGACGCCGCGAAATAATCAATTAAAAGTTGCAAATTAATGGCGGCCAACTAATAACAGAAGCAGAGGCACAGCGAGCCATAGCAAGCGGTCTAGGAAGCGTTCTGGCCATTTTATAAATTAAATAACTTTACGCGGCGCTGGCTCCGGGTTCCTGGCGGAGCGGAGGAGCTGCTGTCAGGTGGCGCATGCATCAATCAAGTGAGAATTGGATTGCACAAGACGTGCTCCCCTCCGGGCTCGATTCCCACCCCGAAGCCGGAGTTGGAGCCGGATCCACTCCCATTTCCACTCACGTTCTCCCCTCCTGGGCCAGCGGGCGTAAAAGGGGTCAATGGCTGTTTGACATGCAAAGCACGAGCGGGAGGCGCGGGGCGCCAGGACGAGTGAATGGCAATGGGGTGGCGCATGACCGAAAAGGATTAAATTATAAAACAGTTGGAAAGTAGCTCACAAGGAGGAGCTTAATTGAAAAAGCTAGTAGCGGCGGACTCACCTTCGGCAGTCTGCAGTCCAATCAGCTCCGAGTATTCACCTTCTCCGGCGGAATTGAAGGCCTTCACCCGGGCATTGTACATCGAGTTGAAGTGCAGCCCGTCCACGGTGCAAATTGTTTCCTTGCCGCAGTAGACTTCCTGTTTCGGCAGCGGGTGGGAAATCAAATTAAAGTTCTCGGTTAATAAATTGGAAGATGACAGCCATTCACGGGGCCAATCAGCAGGCGGATTGGGCCATTCATTCAATGAATACCGAGGCATTTACTGGGTTAACCCATTCACACAAGGTACTCTAGCAGTTAGTTAATAAAAATATGCAAAGTCCATAGAATAGAGAAAAAATTTCTTTATCTACTTCCTATTTAAGCTTTAGCTGGGTTTATAAATTAACCAGAGGGAGGTTATAGTACCTACATTCCCGGAAAAGCTCTTTACTTACCCTGAACTCCCCACCGCTGCCATCGTCCAACTCCAGGACATAGCCCTCCACGAAGGAATGATTCGGTGGCTGCCACGCCACGGTCACAGAGTTATTTTCCGCTGAACAATCCGATGGCAGTATAGTTGGAGTCATGGGAGCTATTTCAGGGATAAAGAAACCGTTTAAAAATGTACTTCACCAGCAAAAACAAACATGTAGTGCATAAAACATAGGATTAGTAGAAATAAGCAAATAAATACTTCAAGGAATGTGCCCAAAACTGTCAGGGAGGAAGTGTACGTGTTAGTAGATTGGTTAATAAATAAAAGTAGGCCAAACTATCAATACAACTTAGGCAAGTACATAAACCACAACCAATAAAAAAAGTTTCACGAAATGGAAAGCCGAAAACCAGCGAATGACCCATGGAAAGTAAAGAGGAATCTGTCAGGGGGACATCAAATGTTTTGGGGATTCATTTTTTATTAATTGCCCGGAGGGGGCCACGGCCACGCCTACGCCACGCCATAAAATCGGGGCATAAAACCAACGCCTGGCAATAAAAATTCATGACACAACACAAATGGCGAGGAGCGAGTGAAGCGCCCCAAATTATGCCACAAATAAACATAAAAATGACGACACTTTCGGCTTTCCGCTCCCTGGCTCCACGGCATCAAATTAAAAAGGCGCCAAAAGCCGTCAAACGTCACCGAAACAAAGCCGCAGAGCCGCAGAAACCAAGGTGCCCGGCGCAATCAGGCTAAGAGTGTAAGGGATAAGCCCCAGAGCAGGCCTTGAAGAGGGTCAATTGCTGCCCAAAATGCCAGAAAAGAGCATTGCTTCATATAAAAAATAATAACAATATAAAAAAGGAAACGGAAAATGCGAAATGCGAAATGAAAGCTTAAGCGTGAAATAATGAAGCCCGCAATGAGGGGGTTAGAGTCAAATGAAAAGCGACAGGCCAAGGGAAAAGTGAGTCCAAAAGTATAAATTATGTCACTTCAAGTGACATCGCTGACCGACCACGCCCTCCACCTCCGGAGGGTTGACAGGCGTCTGAGACACTCGCCAGGAACCGGAAGCGAGAAACGAAAATATTTGGACGCATCCATCGGGGCATTTTGTCTTACGCTCTCTGGCAGCGTGTGTATTTTTTATTCCCCGTTAGTGGCCCAAATGAAAATGAAAATTATTATGCGTAGGCGTGAGCCGCCAGGAAGCGGGGAGAAAGCAAAGGCAGAGGCCATGTCCAAATCCTTAAAAACAAAATGGCCGACGAGGGCCAGGTCGATGAGTGGGTGAGTGCAGGTGTGTGTTTGAGAGTGTGTGTGAGGAGGTTAAAGGCACCAAAGAATGAGTTTTGACCAGAAACAAAATGAAGAAACTATGGAATAAAGCTGTGTGAATTTGTGTGTCTTGATTTGATTTTTATTTAATTTAGTTGGTTTATTTGCGGTTGTTGTTGTAGTTGCTCACCTGCCGGACATCTTTCATCTCCATCTTTGACGGCTTTAGATGGGTTTTTGTATATATTTTATGTGGACATTCATTTAAATGAGAGCACAAGCGGCACATTCAGAATGAGGGAGAGATTGCGAGAGAAGCACATGTTAGACATATCAGATGCAGCGGGCCCTGTCTTATATTCTATTTAGGTACTTAATAAGTTTCGGTTTCCGATTTCAACACTTTCACTTCAGTTCTAGTCAGCCTCTCACTTTCCCAGCACTTTTAGCTCTAAATTTAGGAACCCTTCGCCTGCGAAAAACTATTTTTGAAGCCCTTCACAGTCCCAACTCTCCAGCGGCCCTCGACTCGAGGGCCCTTCCTTCGCTATTGTTTCAAGGGTAAGTTGGGGTTCGGAGGGACAGGGGGCCTTGTTTATGTTTATGTTTTCTGTTTTTGTTTGCAGGGTGGCCCAGAGTCACACCTTTGGCCAGGTGTGTGCGGGGTGTGTGTGTGTTTGTGCGTAATTAGTGACAATATTTATGGGGCGGGCTTAGCACATACAGTTGGGCCCAATAACTCAGCCCTGTGGTTAGGACACAATAATATTGAAGTTGGGGAGAGACTTATTGGATTTAAGATATTTTATTTACGCTACAAGTACTAGTTCCACCTAGTTTTTATTGAAGTTCCTAACCGAAATACTAATTAGTTTAGCTAGCATTTAATATATTAAATTATTAGCTTTAAACTCACCTTTCATCTGTATAAAGTTCAAGTTATCTATGGCGCGGGCCAAGGCCGCATCGTCCAGGGTCAGGTCCACGATGGGCGAGACCCGAGGGGCCGCATTGGTGACCTCCTGGTGCCAGGTCATGTCTGTGTTGGCCACTCGATTGATAAGCATGGAGCCCACCTGTTCAAGTTGATAGTTACTCAGTTAAATCCGTGTTAATAGTGTAATTAAGTAGGTAATATGCACCTGTAGGAAGGCGGCGCTGTCAGTCTCTTTCAGAGCTTCGATGCAGAACTGTATGAGTCCCGTGGTCTGCTGCAGCTTGCCAGTGCAGTTCGACTGCTGGTCCTGCGAATAGCCGAAGATTTAAGGACATGTTCGAGTGGAATAAGGACTGGGAGACCCACCTTGAGTATCCTGATCTTGGTGTCCTTGTCATTGCGAATCGCCTCCAGCAGATACTCGCGTCTGTCGTGGATGGCTTGGATCAGGGCCTCGCACTGGGCGTGCACCAGGCGCTCGAACTCCATGCAGGATTCCTGCGGATGATGAGTCAGAGAGGACATGGATTCAACATGGATTCCAGATGCCGGGATTCCAGATCCGGACTCCACACTTACCGTTACTTTGTCGCTCATGCCTTTGAGGCGCTGGATGAATTCGGTCGTGGAACGTGCCTTCTCCGACAATTGTTGCAGATTGTGCGAGAGCTCCGTCTGCAAGGAAAGAAGAGAACACGAAAAAATGAGTCCTTCGTCGCCAGGACAATGACATCAGCTGGGAAAATTAAAAACAGCCCAGGAATGCACTGTGTGAAGTAGTAAAAGTTTACGGTTTTCCGCTTTTATGACAACTTTTAGTCACGCCCGCGGCGACAGCTCGCGCTTGCCATATAATATTTCCACTGCTTTCATATAGTAGTGGCACGTCGAGAGGGGAGAGGAGGAGAGGAGGAGAGGAGGAATTCATTAAAAAAACAACCCAGCCAGACCACAAATAAATCGCTCGAAAAATCATTTAAACAATGGCAAGCTACAAATCATAAATATCACGCAAGCCTTTGCCGTTCTGCCGACATTTGCAAACCTCATTTGTTGAATGTTTTTCGGGGAGAAGACAACAAACAATGTTGATGTTGATGTTGCGGCATTGGGCCGCAGTTGCACTTGACAGTGACATGACACGCCACGCCACCCAATGAACAATTCAATTTTCATCGGCGCAAAATTCGCTCGGCAATTAAATTGCTCATACGCCCCGCGTGCGCACCTACGACCATTTCAATTCATTAGCATTCGGGCCGCCGCCGCCCTTGGCTCTTGGAGTCCTCATTCAGGACACTCTTCCTGTGGCCCCCTTCCAGCCTGTTGTTGCCCGCAGGACAGTCTGGAACCAGGGAACCCTCGCACAATTATTGTCCAGCTGGCTCAAGTGTCTGCTCGGAATCACAGGAATCGGAATGGGTTTGGGCCCAAGCTTCCCCTCATAATACTTGCCCCGGGCATTTACATGCTTTTCACTTTCCCAGACAAACGGAAAAACAGCGCCCTTCCGCTGCTGTTTCCCCCTTTTGGCTCCTTTGTCAGACACGGCGCATCCTCATTACCACTTTCTGCGTTTGCCTTCTGATTATTTTATTCTATTTGCCAGCCGGCGCAGGGTTTCTTTCTGTCTCTGCTGTTTGTGGCCATTGTTTGCTTATCAAATCAAAATAGCTGCAGGTATACACAGTTATGATGATGTCCTTGCCATCAAGCAGCAAACTCTGACTTGTCCTAAATATTAGGGTATTAAATGCAGACTAAAAAATGCATATCTTTTAGGTCTTCTTGGGAGCATAACTTGGCCAAAAATGAAATGACAGTCAAATGCCGTACATATTCCGATTCGAAATTAAAATCTTAATTATTTAGCAATAAAATTCTTGAAAAAATGAGAAAAAAAATTTTGACCAATTTTTTCAAAAAAATGTAAGGGGTTACATCATTAAAATTGTCAAAAATTGGCAAAAAATTATTTTTTTCTGATCGCTAAACTAAATATGCAGTTTAATCAACCAACTAAAAACTAACATAGAAAAGCTTTCCGAATTGAAATTAAGGCCGTTTTGGCTTAATTATGGATATTTTTTAATTTGATTTGTTAAACAAATTAGGGTATTAAATGCCGACTAAAAAATGCGTATCTTTGAGGAATTCTGGAGAGCATAGTTTGGCCAAAAATGGAATGACATTCAAATGTATTACATATTCCGATTCGCCATTAAAATCTTAAATATTTAGCAATAAAATACTTGAAAAAATGAGAAATAAAATTTTGGCCAATTTTTGAAAATTTGATAAGGGGTTACATCATTAAAATTGTCAAAAATTGGCAAAAAAATTAATTTTTTCTGATCTCTAAACTAAATATTCAGATTAATTAACCAACTAAAAACTAACATAGAAAAGCTTTACGAATTGAAATTAATGCGGTTTTGGCAAAGTTATGAATATTTTTAACTCAGACTTGTCAAAAAAATTAGGGTATTAAAATGTCGAATCAAAAATGCGAATATCTGATGTCTCTGGGGATCATATTATGGCCAACAATGATAATGATAGCCAAACGCCGTAAATGTTTCGATTCGCCATTAAAATCTTAATTATTTAAAAATAAGATTCTATAAAAAAATTAGAAGGAGAGTTTGTTTCGCTTTCCTGTCTTTATTAGGGCTGGGTAATATTACATATGTTTGCGGAGAATTTTTCTGTATATATATTCCAGCAAGTAACTAGGATTTAAGGATAAATTCTCTACCCGATTCCTTTTTAAGCCTTTTACCTGTTAGAGAGCAGGTATTTCTTGTATGAAAGTAATACAAATTCCTTCCATTTAGCATGTAGTTTGAGCAGAGGCTCCCAAATTCTCTCCAGCCTCTGCGTGAATGCATTTCCCCACAAACATTCGAATGAAAGCCGTCCAATTACATGGAAATGTTTTGTAGACAGGACCTCGTAATTAGTTGAGTCTTCCTCGTCCTCGAAAGGGCAGCTTATGACGATTACATTCATTAGCCGAATGCCTTTCCCTCCTGCCCCATCAGCGCTGCCCATTTGGCCAAAAGTGAGCAGATAGACAGTTGCACAGATGGCTAAGCGCCGAGAAGTCGGCAAGGGATTTTCCAGGAAGGGGCAGGAGCAGGAGCAGGAGCAGGAGCGGCCAAGTGCTGGCCAAGAATGCGCAGCGCGGGCGGCGAACTGTTGAAATTTAATCCCTCAAGGGTTGCTTCAACGCTTCCTGCACAATGCAGATGGAAACGTGGCGGGGGAGGGGTAGGAAGTGGCTTTCAGGGATGCGGAAGTGGGGGCGGATTCCAAATATGAAGTGGACGGACCGGAGAGAGTCTGTTTTGCATTGATAAGCTGCCCGCTGCCCGCTGCCCGCTGCTTGTCCTTTAGAAAACGCCTTTTCCCTTCTTTTGGGTTTTTGGTAAGCTCGCTTCTGTCTGTTTTTTTATGACGCATCGCCATAAAAAAGAGCACTCGATGCCAGCGAAACTCTTGTCAGACTGAGAAATAATAATAATATGACATGTTTATGCGCCGCAGACGCAACCTCTTTAAAGCCGCCACGCATGCAAGTCGTGTAAATAATTCAGGAACCCTCTTCGCCCTGACGTGGCCGTGACACATGTTCCGCTGTTCCGCCGGCGGAGGGCCATTTAAATTATTAAGTTGTTAAGAGACCCGGCCAACGATGGCAGTCGCTCACATTAATATGATAAACGCCGCAACAATGTGCTTTAAGTGAGCTCCCAGCTCCCGGATCGGAGGAGACTCTGCTAAATGGGACAAGACACGCGAACCGCCAAATACATGAAATTGGGCATTAAATTGTGAACATTAAAATGGCCAAGGAGCAGCAGGAAGCATGCCAAGTTGCCTATGAAAAATCTGGCCATAACCAGATGTCTATCTTTAATATTGCCCGCAAATTATGTGGCTATTAAATATTATATATGTGTTATTAAATATATATAAAAGCTACCTCTCCATTACCAGAGCATTTTACTCATTTTCTGTTTAGATTTTCCTTGAAATAATTGGATTTCTCAATTAAATTTCAAAACAGAAATGGCCAGAGGGCTGACGAAAAGTCAATTAACAAGAATGTACATTTCTGCTCTGCTTATCACCTATTATTTGGCTTACTTTAGGTCATAAGCCAGAGATAAATTAATCTAAAAATGAAACCAGATACCCTGAAGGCTAGCAAGGGAAATAAAATAATGCATTCAAAGTTACCATTTAATTGGAGAATTTTCTTCAGTAACTTGGCATGTAAATTGTATCTCTAATTTTCTGTACAAATTAAGCAATCTTTAGGCCGTAGCCTTTACATTTATGTGGCTGCCATTTGCTTATCGCCCCACATGAAAGCCAAAGGAGTCTGCGACTCGTACTATAAAGATGCCAGATAGGATCTCTTGGAAATGGCAGCAGGCCAAAGGCTGTGCCTCGCTCCACTCCGGGCCAGCACACCTCACATCTCGCCCAGAGCAGGGCCAGGATAGGCTGGCCAAGAGCGAGAGATTAAAATCGCAGACTCGGTGGCGACGCCGTAGTCGTGGATTCAACAGAATGTTGCCTGGCGCCGCAGCAATCGCAACAAGTTGCTACCGGGCAGGAGAGACAGATTACACTAAGCTACAAAGAATTATGGTATAACATGAGAAGAGGTTATCTATTTCCGCATTTGCATAAAGACTTTTATAACTATTTATAGATCTCTTTTCTTGTAAAGTCTCTGTTAAGTGTACTCTCCAGTTCCCGATTGTTTAAAACTGTAACAGTCCCTTGTAGTCCAGTGTTGCCTTGTAATGTTGCCCATAATTTAGGTGCAGCCACGACGCAGTTCGCTGCTATAAATAAACTATATTCCGCAGCGTGGATCGTGCCACAGGCCGAGCCTCATTAGGTGCGTGTGTTGCTTGGCGCGAAACTACCAAGAAGTCAGGCCAGAAATCGGAGTCAAAGGAGTCGTTAGCCAGAGTTTGTGCAATATTTTCTGGCCAAATAAGGCGTGAACATGCTAGAGCTGCAAATGCATTGGACTTCCCCCAAACGAGAGCTCATCAAGAGCAGCTACTCTCATGTCTCGGTGGAATTACTTGTGGCCAATATTTATGCCGCCTCGGAGTGGAGTGATGCAGAGGAGCAGCGACGTGACAACGACTCAAATGTCCGCCGAACAGGTGGCCGGCAGTCGGGCTTGAATTATAACGCAATTTAAGCCATAAAGCCGCGGATATATGAGGCGCTCTGAAGTAGCTCGTGTTGCGGATACTCCCGACACATGTTCGCCCGCTTTAAGCCCAAACCGAATACGGTCTTTTGCCGTTAACGCACATAATTATTATTTACAGCCTTTTCGTGTTGCACATGCAACACGTGGCCCTAGCGAGTTTGCTCTTCTTGTCGGCCAGCCATGCAGCCGAAATGGCCAAAAGATTTAGCCACAAAAATTATGGCGTCTTTAGGTCTTACTCCGGGTTTTAGCAGGGTGGGAAATTAATATTAAGGGCTTATATAATGTTTAATTTCAGGTGTATTTCGGAACATCAATCATGGCGGGATTAGAAAACAAAATGTGGCCTTTATTAACCAGCCAAAATAAATATGAAAAGGCATATAAACCATACAGCATGTTCATCAAAATATATTTAAAGAAATCGTATTAAAACAAAGCCTGCCTTCGAACCATGAATCACCCTAATGGACAGCCTCAGAGTTCGGCAGTGCAGTCTCCGCTGGGCCTCTCACCTGGCCCAGTATTTGGACTGGTGCCTCACCTTGAGGCGTCGTTTCCCCTTTCGAGTTTCCCCTCCCACGCGGCTGCGTCGCACTTACCCATTCATAACCATCCGCTTCCTCGGCTGCGAGCGAACTCCTCCGAGGCATGAGTAATGCGGGGCGCGTTGCAGCCGCCTTTGGGGCCCGATAAAAAGCTTAAAATACAACTTACACTCTGACAAGATATGAATTTTAAGCGCGCATCCCATTGATTTATGTGGCAGTCAAAGGAAGCGCCTGTCGGCCATGCTTTTTTAAATTGGATTACGGCTTACGCCGTCGTCTGGCGCAGTCTGCCTCCAGCCTGCCGTCCGGCTTGCATGCCAAGTTGGCGATTAAAAATAAGCCAAGATGACAGCTTATTGAGCCACTGCCTCGTCTAATTAATTACTCCCGAGCAAACATCATTTGAGATGAACGAGAACAAATAACAACATAAGAAGGAAATAGCAGACCCACAAAACAAGCAGTAAATAAACAAATGAGGGAGTCCCCCGCCGTCGATTCATTGCAATTCCGTGTCCGGACAGAGCGACTGACGGTCGGAAACCGCAGAATCTAATTTGGAATACGTCCATACAAGTACACACATATATGCAGAGCATGTGGAGGCATCTGGCACACACGGGAGGGCATCCCGATCCCATGTCCCGGGGGTGTGTGAATCGCTGTTTGAACACTCGCCGAGGAACCCCAGCTGGAAGGTGAGGGCACTGAAGGGAAGCGCTGTGAATGCGCCACAATCAAAATATTTTCATGACAAATTTAAAACAACAGAACCGTGAAGGGGAACACGTTGCCAGCGCTTGGTCAGCGGCGGCACATTTCCCAAAGGCGGACACCGAGCTCTGCACAGAGAGAAAAAATAATATCACTGTTTACGGCCTTTTACATATTACTAAATGCTTTCACATTTTCAAATTGGTGATTTAGTATGTATAATAATTGAAATTGTATAATTTTTTTAGCATATTTCACTACTATTTTCTCAGTGCTGGCTAGCCAATCAAGCGGAATGAGACATGGGAATAGCAAGACTAACCCAGGGAAGAGGCCAAGTCATGACCATGGAGGGGTGAGTCCTGAATAAACTTTCGATCCATCAAAGTAAACCCCGACTTCTAGACTCTCCCGGCTTTTCGACTTTTGCAAGTCGGTTAATCCCCCTTGCCGAAGAGGCGGCACACGTGTCTGCGTTTGCAATTCATTACGAACGCCTCGACTAAGCCCTCTTCCGACTTGCCGGTGACCCCAGTCAATACGCAGAAAGTCGCTGTGGCTGGTTGACAACCCCATTGTCTCCGGGATAACTCAGAATGCATAACGGCAACTGGCCGAGGAGTGCAGCCTGGTCCAACTGTGAGCCACTTAATCTCTGCGGCGGCGGAGGAAGAAAGAGTCTCTCGGCAGAGGGCCAGCCAGTCCCTATCATTATTTGCGCATAAACGGTATTTGGCTCTCATTCCATTTTTGCACAAAATATGCTCTTAAGAATATATGTATTTTTGGGTCTATAAATCGGTTTTTTATGTTCAAATATTGAGGACAACTCAAGGTTAAAAATATTCATAATACAGTCAAAACAACCTTAAATTCAATTCGGAAAGCAGTTCTGTGTTACTCTTTAAGTAATTAATAAGACTGCATATTGAGTTTAAAAATTTACTCTTCGGCCAACCGGAAACATCAGTTACCGGAA
The DNA here is from genome assembly GCA_008042775.1 of Drosophila pectinifera. Lineage (NCBI taxonomy): Eukaryota > Metazoa > Arthropoda > Insecta > Diptera > Drosophilidae > Drosophila > Drosophila pectinifera. The sequence continues at coordinate 123,379 of VNKC01004837.1, read as the reverse complement.
ACCATTTTCAGTGGTTTTGTAATATCTTGTAGCATACTTTTAGTCAGCTCAATAATGCTGCGTAAGCGTCTTCAGATTTAAAAAAACTGCCGGCTGCTGCCTAGTATCCTCTGTTCGATTAGTATCTGAAATCCAATTTCAGCGGATTTTTCCGCAATTTTCACAAATCCAATTCGGAAAGCAGTTCTGTGTTAGTTTTAAAGTTAACAATTTATAAGTTTGCACATTCAGTTAAAAAATAATGTTTTTTGCCCATTTTTGACAATTTTAGTGATGTATTAAATTGCCAACTCAAAAATGCGAATATTTGAGGTCTTCTGAATAACTAAGCCAAAACAGCCGTAATTAATAGGTGTGTGTCCTAAGTTTAAAAATAATTTTATTTGTCAATTTTTGACAATTTTAGTGATGTATTAAATTGCCAACTCAAAAATGCGTATCTTTGAGGTCTTCTGGAGAGCATAGTTTGGCCAAAAATTGAATGACAGTCAAATGTCGTACATATTCCGATTCGCCGTTAAAATCTTAATTATTTAGCAATAAAATTCTTGAAAAAATGAGAAAAAAAATTTTGGCCAATTTTAAAAAAAAATTTAAGGGGTTACATCATTAAAATTGTCAAAAATTGGCTAAAAATTATTTTTTTCTGATCGCTAAACTAAATATGCAGTTTAATCAACCAACTAAAAACTAACACAGAAAAGCTTTCCGAATTGAAATTAATGCTGTTTTGGCTTAATTATGAATATTTTTTAATTTGATTTGTTAACAAAATTAGTGTATTAAATTGCCAACTCAAAAATGCGAATATTTGAGGTTTTCTGGAGAGCATAGTTTGGCCAAAAATTGAATGACAGTCAAATGTCGTACATGTTCCGATTCGCCGTTAAAATCTTAATTATTTAGCAATAAAATTCTTGAAAAAATGAGAAAAAAAATTTTGGCCAATTTTTCAAAAAAATGTAAGGGGTTACATCATTAAAATTGTAAAAAATTGGCAAAAAATAATTTTTTTCTGATCTCTAAACTAAATATGCAGTTTAATTAACCAACTAAAAACTACCACAGAAAAGCTTTCCGAATTGAAATTAATGCTGTTTTGGCTTAGTTATGGTTTTTTTAATGTTAGTTTTTAAGTAATTAATAAGACTTCATATCTTCGGCCAACCGGAAACATCAGTTACCGGAAACCCTATTCAGTGGTTTCGTAATATTTTGTAGCATACTTTTATCAGCACAATAATGCTGCGTACGCAATGAATTCAGCATACCTTTAAGCGTCTTCAGGTTAAAAAAAAACTGCCGGCTGCTGCCTAGTATCCTCTGTTCGCCTAGTATCTGGAATCCAATTCCAGCGGATTTTTCCTATAAATTTCACAAATCGATGAGAGTAAAATACCATATTCGCAGTACCCTTCAGAGACATCAGAGGCTTCAGAGGGAGATCCAGAGACTGGGTCCCACTTCTACAGAAATCATATTTGCAATTTTGCCCTTATTTGGTAGGTCTGCTTCCCGGGAATGCCGGCTCCACGCCTTATATGGACGGGCACTGAGGGACCAACTAAGAAGCAATTCTCCAGCCTCCTTCCTGCTCCTAATTCCACTTCGTTATATTCAGCATCAATTTGCAACTAGAGGTCGCCCAACTAAGGCCACATGATGCTGCCGGAGAGCTATGCATTTTTCGACACATTCCACACTCGCATTAGTTGCGCTGACAGTTCGTGTCAAATTAGTGACATTTATTGTCATGAAAATGCGCAAATTCGCCGGGCAAATGGGGGAGCTTATGCCATCAAAGAAAAAGTATTATTAGAGGGCTGACAGATACATATGTCAGGCGAAATAAAGACTCACCCTGCCAAGTAGATCAACAAATGATCCAGGGGGCCCTTAGTGTGGAATCTTCTATATTTGCCTTTAAGAACTTAATATTTCAGGAACTTAAACTCTGCGTTGCCTTATCTCTCCTATACAAAATATATTCATTATTTTGAATGCAAACTCTCGGTTATCCAAACCGAATTCTTTAACCACTTTTCTAATCTTTAAAAAATATGCATATAAACCACAGACCGGCATGAAATAGGAATAAAACCCATATTTTTATCAGCCCAATCGCTGTGTTGTTTTTTTGGGGGCAGCTCTCCGCAAAAATAAACCCGACCCGAAAACAAACTCTGGAACTTTTTGCCTCGTTCCAGTTGACAGTTGCAAACATTTTGGGTGCCTCTTTTTTCGGCTTCTGTTGGTATCGGGGTACTATTATTTTTATTTTGATTGTCACAACAGTGGCAGCAGGGCGACCCAAACTGGTTTCCATTTTGTTTGTTATTGTTATTGCTGTCGGATGCATTGTTGCCGCTGCCGCTGCCCCTGCCCCTGCCGCTGTTGTTGTTCCCGTTGCGGTAGTCCTCTGTTAAACATGTTTGACACGGACTCTCGTGGGATATCCCCCGATTCCTCCGGCAGCGGGTATAAATAAGTTTCGGCCCGCAGAACTCTGCCTTCCCCCAGCAGCAGCCCAGCGAGCTTCGGGGGGACTCCCAGCCCGCCAGCCCGCCAGCCCGCCAGCCAAACAAAACCCAGCCAAACCGAACTGGATCCAGCGGAACAGCAGCGATCTGGCAGTGACAAGCCGCATACCAGCACCAGCAGCAGGAGCAGCCGGCACAATGCTGACAGCCTGACAAACCGATGTCGCTCCGGCGAAGGGGCGAGCCAGCCTGCCGGCAAGTATTGGCTCTGCTCCTTAATAATTTAATTTGTATAAATTTGCCCAATATGTCAGCAGTCCATCAATTAGGGGCTTAAATGGGAGTGGAACGCCTCGGGCCCCATTAGCCGGCATTCTTTGGATGTCATTGCTGGGCTGAGGTTAATGACTATTGAAATGTCAAGGCTCAGAAGAGAGGCCTCTGTATCGGAAGGTTTATCAATATATTGTTAACATTCTCAGTGTTTTTAAGGTGTAAACCTAAACAGTTGTTCACTGAGGAAGTGCACTAACCCCTTCGAGACTTTATGGCCTTAGGTATTCTCCCTCCCCAGAGTGTTCCGGCTTGAGCCACCCAGCGACGCCTCATTTAAAAATTAATATTTACACTGATTTCCCGGGCACTCCGCCTGCTCCGCCTTATTGATGGCTCCCATAATTTGCCTGCTCGCATTCTGCACTAAATGTCCCACAAAGTGGTCTCGGCCTGGCTTCCTCTTGGAGCTGCGATGGCGAGATGTGACTTTAAGTGTTATGGGAGCGGCGGTGGCCATTCGGACGACGTCTCAGCGACGGGTTAAGTGCTGGCTAACTGCCGCCAGTTTCGCATTTCGCATTTCGCCTTTCTTTTGCCGGCCATAAAGCCAGAAACATGTTAATTGAGCCGGGGCATCGGAGGTGGGTATCGGGAATCGTGGATTGGAAGTGTAAACAAGCGCCTAAGGCATCGATGGAGAGTGTCGAAACATGGATTATGCAGGTGGTTACTAAACTGTTGCGATTGAGGTACTGAAGAAATATTTGCACACGGGGAAAATTATGCAAGGCCAAAATAAACAATACTTAGAGACAGGTACATGTATGTTAAATATTACCTCTTAAGAGGAAAGTAAATAAATAAAAGCAATATGTTGATTTCCTACTAATTTGTTCATTTAATTGGCATATCAAAACTCTCCTCTTCAAAACATTTCGGATATCATCGTTTCCCTAGTTTTACATCCCTCTCCTGCCTGATATATTTTAGCATCAATTTGGACTCTAGTCCCCGGCAAAGTGACACATTACCCGCCGGCTGACACCGCTCAGCGATCCGGGGCATCCTCTAAGCCCGTCGATCCACTCCACAAAGTCCTCGAAACCCAATTGAGTAACTGGAGCCCGGCACCGAAAATCAAGGCGCAACTAATTTGCTGATATGTCAAGTGGGCTCGGGTACTCCGGTTGCAAAGGGCTGGGAGCTGCTGGCTGCTCCCGATCTGGTGGCAGCAACGCTGTTGTTGCCCACAATGCCACCTACGTGGCACACACAACACTCGACAACAAAGCGGCGAACAACAAGCGGCAAATTTGTGAAGTGGCTGGAAAAATTTCACGTATTCAACGACGACAGCGACAACGACAACGAAATTTGTTTGTTGTGCCACGAAAATTGTTCGAGTGCCGTCGCTTCACACATGCCACAACAGCAACAACAACAACAACAACAACAACGAGATAACAACACCCACAACAACAATGTTAGCAACAAGTGCTTGTTGCCACGGAATAAAGCGTTCTTATTTTTTGGCAACCGAAAGCCTTTCAAGCCTTAATGGCATTTCACTGCGAAGTGATGTCGGTAAAAAAATATTTTGTTGCATTAATTTCGTTGGAAAGGCTGGTCCAGGAAAGAAGGCCAGGAAATTTGTCATCAAGAGGTGAAATCCGAACACCGCCGGTGATCAGGGTACCTGACTCACACTCACTTGGCTTAAGGCGAATCAATTTGCGGAATGAGTCAGCGAAGAAAGCGGCTGAAGCATAGAATTGGTAATTCGAGACGGGCCAGGTGCAAAGGGTCTTGTAATTATAATAAGGCAGTATAGTGATTAAACAATTTTAACCAACATTTTCTGTCAGGAAATATATATATTATATAATGAATAAGATAAGAAATACTTAGCATAAAGCTATGTAGATAGCTTAGGAAATTATATTGATCTACTTCTTAGCTTCTTTCATGCTTAGAATTAAAATTTCCTCAACCTTTAAATTTTATTACATTTTTTAAAGCAAATTTAGACAACTCTATCTTAGTAACTGATGAAATTAACCCCGACTGGGCCGGCACCACCACCGGCAACTGTCTGTAGCTTATCCATTATGCGGCTTCATAAATTAAGAAGCAACCCATTTTGAGAGCAGAGCCTGCCCCTTTTTAATGGGGAAAAGGATGTGGAAAGTCCCAGGAGAAGGAGTCCCTGCTTTATGTGAAGGCATGCCACTTTCCACTTTCCACACGGCGCAGTGCAGCCGAGTAAACAATTTTAATTGCATTTAAATACGACATTTATTTGCATGTAAAATTAACGCGAAATGCAAATGACTTTATGCCATGGCGGGGCATGAATGCTCCGTGTCCAAGTTGGGGAGAGGGCCAAAGCAAATAGAGGCCCAGACGAAGAAGCGGAGGACCTGGCCCTATGATTCCAATGCGGCTGCGTGGGCAGCAGCAACATCGGCCACATCGAGCCAATGTTGTGGTTTTTGGCTTATGTTTTCAGCACCCGCAGGAAAACAAGAGATGCCTGAGTTTTTAAAGGCCAACGTGACACTGAATTGGCCACGTTCGGTCCGTGGGAATTCGGTAACTCGAGCTGACAAACGGCCAAGAGCGGCCTGCAGGGCCAACTGCAATTTAATAGGCCATAAATCAGCACGGAATGAAGACGTTGCAGTATCAGAACAAGTATCTGGGCCAAAGCCATTTGAGTGACGTATGACAAACAGCATCGCAATGTCTGCCCTCAGGCCTCGGGCCACAATTAATTGAAAATTCTGCCAAAGTGTCAGAATGCACATTATTCATTAGGCCGGCAATTATACGGCTAATATATATGCCCGTCCATCGGCTGGAGGTGAGCGGGAACCGCTGACAAACAGTTTTGACAGCCTCGACTGACAGTTGCCAGTTTGCAGTTAAATGCCCGGCTCAGTTATGATTTTCGCAGAGTTTTAATTAAAACTTTGGTCCGGCGGGAACCAGGCAGCTGCTGACGCCGAGTCGTCGATGGAGAAGGGCTCCTGCGATCCCGACCCCTGCTGCTACTCGGGTGTTGCAATTTTTCATGCCTCATCGTTGCATTTTATGTGTTTCGTGCGCCACGTGACCCCGGGAGACTCCGTACTTGGCTTCGATCTGGGACAGATCAGCCGATTCGGTCGGAGGCGCGTGTTTCTTAGATTTATGGCCAAGCCAAATGGCTGCGAAGTGAGTAAGCCGATATCGGGTCTGGGGACTGTAATTGAAACCTCAGAAGGAGATGTAATCATGATGCGAATGGAAGAAAGGCAATAAAGATACTCTCGGCACTTTGTAGAAATTGTTTCTGAATGTAATCTGCGAAAATAGCTTTATTTAATTATGATTAACACCAAGATCCCACTTCTATTTTTAAAATAGTACCGTTTCTTTTGGTTAACTATCTTCTGATAAAGCCACAATTATTTCTGCTTATCTAATTAAAGAGTTCAGGCAACTAACAATATATTTTCCAAGAGACAAAATATATATGCGCCGAGATAACGATAATTTCATTCACAGACCTTGACATTTAAACAAATTGCTCTTACCTCGTCGCCGCACAGCAGCAATGCCTTCCAATTAACGTGAAATACCGGACATGAAATTTGGGGAATATTTGAAAATATACAAACTCATATTCCCCGTTCGCCGGGAATAATTTCACGGGACTCGGCCATAAATTCGACTAATTGAAAATTCTTGGCTGGCAGGGACTTATTGCCGCTCGCACACATGTCGGGCCTCATTAAACTTTTCATAACAAGACCCAGAGCGGGAGAGGGGTCTCTAGATATGTTTACCTAGAATCGAAGTGCTCTAGTCGAAAGGTATGTCCTGGAGTTCCGAACCACCCTCGGGATGCCGCAACAGGAGGAACTACTGCGTCGTTAGGCGAAGTGTTAATGGGACACGCCGAGGAGGGACTGAGAAATCTTCGAATGGGCTGGCAGCGGAGACGGAGAGTATTTTTTGAAAAATGTGCGGCGTACGTTGTGTCATCAACCCTCCTGAAGGCAGAAGGCCACAAGGGAGGGGGAATGGGACTGGGACTGGGAATGGGAACCCGAAATCGCGGGCCACATCTGGGAATCGGCGTCGTGTGCATTTCAAAGCGGGATAATGTGCAGCGGCAGAGACGCGTGCTGAGGCAACGCAACGACATCGACATCGACATCGACAGATGTTTACCGAGTTGATTACTATATGTATTGTGCACTATATACACGGAGGCTGGGCCATTGAGTGATCCATAAAGTGCCCAATTGCCAGACGAGGGCGAGTCACTACTGTGCAGTTAACGATATTGAAAGATTAAAGACAGATTATCCGCAGCGGGGTTGGCCATGGCTCGGACTGATGGCACACTTCCTGGCAGATTAATCACCCTGGAGCCCCGGCCGCGTCCTGGGTGTTCTGCGTAAACAAAGTTTATGCTGCTGCGGCTAGTCCCGGCTCCATAAACAATTCCCCGACGCCATAAACACCAACTGACGCCGATGGAATCGGCACAAACATATGCAAAATACAGCCAAAGCCGGGCAAAAAATGCAATCTCGAAGCACAACAACTGACGCCGTCTGAGGTGGCGGGGCGGCTAAGATGACAAATGTGTCTAGCCGGGGCGGAGGCGGGAAACCCCTTCGAGGATTCCCTCCAGCAAGACAAAGGATTAAAGTTGCCAGCGCAACTGTACCCGGGCTTATCCCTGCCACGTTCCGTGAGTTTTCAGCTGCTTTCCGGGGAGCTCCTGCACGTGTGCTCGAGTGATGCCTCTCCGCCAGCTTTGCGTTATTAAAAACGAATTATGAATTATGTGTGTTTCTCATAATTCCTCATTTATGGCTGGCGTTTTTGTTGTCTAGTGTTCTCCCGATGAGCGGGCTTAAGTTCCTGCACGTGGTAGTTGTGGCACATCCAGAGCCCGGAGATAAGGCACATTTGTAGGGGATTATGGGTGAGTGGAAGGGCGGAGGAAACTTTCGGCTAGGAGCTGCTGGAGCTGGGGAGCATATGGTCTTCATACGACCGAGTTTGGATGAAATTAAGCTTTGGAGTTACCTTCTCTTTTGAAGCTTAAGAAATGTTTACATTTTCCAGAATTACTTAAGGCAGGGGAGGTTAGAAATAAATAACTAGGGCTTTTTACAGACCCCTGTTTCTGTTGGCATTGAACATCAAGTTAAAAGGTGGGTTATCCTCACCAAACTCTTACATTTCCGCGACTTACTTTACCTTCCATCGTACTGACACTCCGTCATATCGATTCCAATGGAAAGCCATTAATAGAGCCACCGAAACCCGTGTTGCCCCGGGCATGGAAACCCATTAAAGTGATTTAATAGCCGATAAACTTCTCACATAAACCCAGTTCACGCTGGGAGAGGGGGCCAGGAGACAAGAGACAAGAACAAAGGAGGGGATGTACAATGGGAACTAACACTCACTAACCGCATACAATTACCAGGGCATTGTTCGCCTTTTGTCCACTGCGAAAAAAGGAGAGCTGTTCCGCTCTCAAGTGCTTTCAACACCGCCAGCAGTGGGGCAACACGGGGAGGCAGGCAGCAGAGAGGTGTGTGCAGATGGTGAGCGCAATTAGAGCGCGGTGACAATGACACAAAAGCGCGACGGGGCAAAGCGCAAAGCCAGGAAGTGGCGGGGGCCTAACAAGCGTCCTTTGTTGCCTCTCCGATCGCGGGAGAGGCGCTCCGGATTCCGGATCCGAGGCGCAGTTGGTTTTAAGCTCAGTTGCGTCCACGCGGCTCCATCAGCAAACTATGGCAACAAATCGCCATCGAGGCCCTCCCGCCAGTTGGCCCAGTCAAAGCGTACCAACTTGTTAGTTTCGGCCCGAAAAAATGGCCAAACATATCCAACAATATTTGCATATTCCCTCGGAGAAACAACAGACTATGGCTTTGATTGATGAACATGTGCGCCGCTGGTTTTTTGGCCAACTCTTATTTTTAACCCCCTCAGCTGGCAGCATGAAAAATTCAGTTGAAAATCCGTTTTGGTTGACATTCTGCTGTCCCTCGGTCGCTGTTTCTGTTTGGGCTCAAACCAGCCCGGCCACGTCCCAGAAATTTTTGATTACATTCAACGTGGACCAGACGGTGTTGACCATTTTCAAATAGTTGCAACGTTTAGTTGATTAATAGCCACAGAGCAGCAGGGCTATAAAAACTGGAGGGGATACTCCCCGGAACCCGACTCATCCGGCAAGCTTTTAGTTTAAGCCCCGAAAAGGCTTTTAGCAATTTAACGCACAGCTTAACAGCTGGCCAAGAGAGGGGGAATTTATAGGCGGAAGGTCGGAGGTCGCAGGTCGCAGGTCGGGCTCTGGGGTTGACCATGTCACATCCCGGACCGGGCTTCGTCTCGTCTCGTTCTGTTTGTCTATCTCGGTGGTGTGTGGCCTGAGTGTGTGTAAATATTGGTATTGCAGGTGGGTGTTGTGTTGTGTTGCAGGTGGAAAGGCCAGGCCAACCCAAGAGGCCAGACAGTTGGGCCAGGACCTTGGACACAGGTTAAAGGCCATCCAAGAGTGGTAAAACAAACTAACAAGAGAAAGTTAGGAGTTTAGTTTGGACTTCAAAAGGGGATAATCAGAGGGAATCGATAGGTTTGTATCACCAGCACAGGGATATGTTATTCCAAAGAAATCCTCAAAATATTCCTCCAAGCTTAATTATTTAAGACTACCAAAAAGCAGATATTAAAATGAAGCTGCACAGCCCAGAAACTCCATCCACAACCACATGAGTTATTTATTTCCCTTACAGTACAAATTCAAAAAGAAAATCCCCCAAGCCCTCACTCTCAGAGCAGCTCTAGAAACTTTTCATTAAATCATTAAGCGCTGTCGAGCTCTGAAATCACGGCATTTTCCCTACAATGAGCGCATGGAATTTTCAATTAAGTCCCCTCCATGCTCGACTTTGTCACATCATCTGCATAACTATTATTAAAAGCCCTGGCCCACCCACATAAAGGTCCCTCGAAAGTTCATTAAACCTTGGCAGCCGGAGGGCTCCCGCATCCCAGAGCCGCAGTTAATCGCCGAACTATGCCAGAAATCACGTAACCCTCCATTAATCAAGGCGAAGTCATAAAAAATAGTTACGCAGAGAACTCCCTTGTTTTTTACGCCCCCCCGACTGGCACTTCCGCACTTCCCCGAATCAAAAAACCAAACCAAAGCTGCTCGAAACCTAAATGCAACATTACTCAAGTCGAAGACTGTGATTAGATGCGATGCGCGGGCAGCCTCCACCGCTGGCTGCATTTTGTCTTGGGGCATTCCCATTTAATTATTTTGACAGCCACTTGAGGATGGCAAGCGAGGCGGCTTCGGGTGATTTTTCATTTTCATATTTCGCAGCCAAGCCAGCGATGGCTGCTCCGTAATTCATTCAAAGTGCGGCGACAGTCGCTAAGTGAGAGACGCGTGTCTGCCGCCGCCACTTTGGCCACAAGTGACACCATATAGATATATACGGATATATAGTAGCCAGCCCCATGAAGCACTCGAAGAAATGATTCTTAACACAGCAGGATTTATTTGGAATTTTTCCAAATAAATATAAATGTATTCAGTAATTTTGGAAGAAGAGTAATTTTGGCTTTACTTTCTTATCAGATCCTAAGATAGTTTTCCCTAGAGCCCAGTTATTATTATTACCATAAATATTACAATAAAAATTCCATTATAAATCTTATACTTATAATTATAATATAATAATATAATTATAAAAATATTAAAAGCAATCTTTTATAGTTTATATTTAGGCTTTATTTCAAGGGACATCTTTAAAGTCAAAGCTCGTCTTATTCCTACTTTTACTAAGCCATTAACATTAGCTATTGCTTTTAATATTCCTTTTTATATTTCCTATTCCAAGATATGTATTTGTCGAAGCCAAAAATAGTTCCTTTTCCTTTTTTTACAGTGCAAGATTATTTTCGAAAACTGAAGACCGAGACGCCGAGCAGAAGAGGTGGCAAAGCCATTTTGGATGCGCTGCCTGCTTCTCCTCGCAAGACGTCGCGTAATCAAGAGAAATTAGTTTTCGACGTGGTCGATTGGCGGCCCCCTACCCCCTGTCACCCCTGCCCATTTTTCTATTCCCATTTTCCACTTTTCAATCCGCCGCCCCCCCGCGGACGGTAACATCTTGTCTGGCCAGGAAAATTTGTTTTTTTCGGCGTCGGCGAGATGCTTTGGCTAATTTTGAAAAATTGTTCAGCAAAGTGCCGGGAATCGGGATGGATAGCAAAGGCAGCGCATCTTCTTTAAAGTTCTTTTACTCAGCTTACAAGAGCTTTTCCACTTTCCCGTTTTTCCCTCTTAGCCGCCCCCCCCTGGCTGGTCAATTGTACGGTGTGATTAATGCCCAGATCTTGGCTGTTGATTTTCGAGTGCATTTTGACATTTGATGTATTGCATCGCCTCCTCCCAGGCTCCTCCACTCGGGATTTCCTTTCAGATCGTTTTGTTTTTTGTTGTTTCCCCCCAGCAACTCCAACTCGGAACGGTTTGCAGCAGTTGCTATTGTGCCATTATAATGAGGTTTCGATAACTCCATTTGTCTCTGTCCCGGCCAGATTTTTCGGATATCCCCGCCAGAGAGTCTCTTTGGCAACAGATGCTGGCAAATGAGCAAATACTGCTGCAATAGAGCTAGGGGAAGTATGAATCGTTTGCTAAAGCCATATCGTATTGCAGTAAATGGGCCATTAAGTGGAGTATATAAGGGAACTGCTTGAGGTGTAGAACTCTCCACCTAGTTATATTCACTATCTTCCCTTCTGACTATAACATTTGTTTATTTATCTTAGAAGCAAAACTATTCCTACTATGTTCCTTTATTCGATTTAAACAAATTAGTCAAGAGTTGCCACCCCTTCCGGCACTTCTTTCCCTGGCCCACAACAAATTGTTGGTGCTTGTTGCTCTGGCATTCAAAAACTTGCTCCTGCTTCCTGCCCCGCCGAAACACTTTGGCATTACAAATGGCAACACATTTTGTCTACAACGGAAACGGATATTAGTTGCAGTCTGCCAGACGCCCAAGCCCCTGACCCCTCCCCAAGCACAGCAAATATGGCGCGACTGATTCGATATACGTATGTGGGACTCCCCTCCTGCAACTGTTCCCGCTCCTGGTCCTGCTCCTGCTCCTGCTCCAGATGCCTCTGTTTCTGCTGTTGTCGGCTGGACAAACACGTTTGTCAGGCAGCCCGGATATGCAGCAACAACGGCCTGCAATTTGGCAACTTTGGGGCAGCGTTGGACGCCACATGGCAGGACGATTACCCCGCATAGGATCCTTTTAATGCGCCCTTGACAAACGAGCCGCTCTCAGTCGCAGGCTCCGTCTCAGTCTCCGACTCAGTCTCAGTCGATTATAAAAACTACAAGCCCAGGCAGGGCCAGACTGATAAATGCGGAGCAAACAGTGTATATGGAGTGTGTATATGGGAGCGGAGCCTGCCAAGAGTGACCAGGCCGCCGCCGACGCACACAGGAAATTATTTTATGGCGCGTAATGTCTTTATGGACCGACAAATGGCATCCATTTGGCCGAGTAATAATATTTAAGTACATTTAAATAAAATTGCACTCCAGAGAGACGGGAAGGCGGAAGCAGCAGCATTACAATTTGCATAAAATTCATTTGTGTTTGGAACCTCCTCCGCCCTCCGCCCTCCGCCCTCCCCCAGCCAGTAAAAAATTGACAAAAAATGTAAATGCTGCTCCGGGTGCCTAATTGACATTTTGACTCCATAGCAGGTCCATTTGCAGCGGGAGGCTCAGGCCAGAGGCCAGTGAATGATCCCTGCTCCTCTGTCGGCTCTTCTGGGAAAATCAATTGATTGCCATGTCCTTTCTGGGCTGCTCTAATTTGTGTTTAGTAGCATGTGGCATGTTTGTCAATTACTTGGCTCTCTCTGCTGCCTTGCCTTCCTTCCAACTTTCTGGGTTCTGGCCGAATGTTTGCCTACAATTTTCTCGGCGGCCCACAGTGCGTATGTGTATTATTTCCTTGGCTACGTGCTCTCACTTAGTCCTGGCCATTTTTCTCCCCTCCCCCTCCGCCGCTGCGATACGTGTGCGACATTCCCGAATAGCCAGTGTAATTATATTGATTAGGATGGGGTCTGTCTCCACAGAGGACATTTTGGGGTCCTGGAAAAGGAGAAATTAATTTTTTCCTCGGGGCGGCACATCTTCTTGCTGTGTGACTGGCATTTTAAGTGGCTCAATGGGGAGAGGAGAGAGTCACAGTATTTAGGTGATTAAACTTAATTTTTAAAGTATTTTGGAGCTGGGTACTCGAGTTGAGAGAACTTGAAATGGATATCAAATGATTTTTCGAGGTTATGACTTAGTTTTAATATGTTTTAGTGGACACAAAAATAATTTATAAATTCATTCTCTCTCAGTTACTTATCTTGTCTGTTATATTTCACCTCTCTGCCATTTTTTACTAGCTTATAACTATATTCCTTGACCTTTTTACCTCACAGCTACGCCGTAAATCAGAAAAACAATCATAACATTCTGAGAAAAATCGTCCGCGGTCCGTAAAAAATTAGCAACAGCCGCAATTACGTGACTTGTCAACTAATTACAATATTATGTCCATCCGCCGCCTAGCTGGAGATCCTGTGCCGCTTGCCCTAAAATCTCCACCTCCTGCAGGTAATTAACGAGTGTCATTTATGCGTATGGCAGTGCAGGGGGCCACAAAAAAGCGAGCCAAGGAAGCTCATAAAAACGCCACCAGAGGAGGCGATGGAGGCGACGGAGGCACGCGTTCATAATTTGTTTTGGGGCTCCGCCAGCCATCATCTGACTCCTCGCTACAGCCCGCCGGGCTCTCGTTGTCATTTTTATGAAAATTCCGCAATAAATTAAAAATTATTGCTCCCGCTGCCTTTGTTCTTATGCGGCTTAATTCTTTTCTGTAGCATTTTATGTTAATGTCTGGCATTCGCGCAGGTGATAAAGTTGCTCCATTACTCATTTGTAGCGCCAACAAAGCCGGGCCCGCGGAGGCGGGAATTAATACTCCCTACGGCCGCCCAGGAGAGGAGTTGGCAATTTATGCAGGGACATGTTCCGGGCTCCAGATGCCCCGGAAGACACTGTTTGCAGAGGGCCGCTGACTCGGGGAGATTAGGTGTGGACTCCTCTAGTGGATATTCGGTCTCTGAGCCCTTAACCCAGGGTAAACTGTTGAAAAATCCCTTTTTAAGCTAAAAAATAATATTATTTTGACTTATTCCTTATAGGTCACCCATGGAACCTGTTAATCTATTAGCTGGTTGACTATGACTTGGACTTTCTTCTCTCTCCCCTAATGCTCTCTCTCCTGTGCATTTTCTCTACCCTAATCAAAACCGGAAACGAAGAAAATAAAATGGAAACTCATTATGTGACCCTCTGCCGAGGTCCTTCCGTCGTCAAACCAATTTCTTTCCTCATGCATTACGTCTCACTTTTATCGAAGCCAGCACGCAAGGAGCAGGGATGCCGCCACACCTCCCAGAGTCTCCACTGAAAAGCCTTTTCGATTTCGAGCGGAGCAGAAAGGCGAGCGTGACAATACCAAATGTGACTTTGAAAATTTGATAAATGACCCAAAAGCTTCAGACCAGACCCGGGCACTGGGTGGAGGGGATAGCTGTTTGGGTTCGATGTCTGGAAGTGAAATAAAACCCGGGCCATAAACGAAAAGCCAAGAGCGGAACTGAAACGGGGAAACGGCTCACGCAAAAGCCGAATGAATGAATGATCGGATCGATGGGCGGCCGAATGGCGGGGCGACGTGCAGGGGAAATAAAGGCGACTTGGAAAACTCGCGACACTTTTCCTTTGACAGCCGACGACAAAGGGAGGGGAAGGAGGTCCACATGTGAGTTGCCGCCGCCGCCGCTGCCTTTTCTTGTTGATTCATTTAGGCGGCTGCGTCGTCAAAGTCAAAGTCAAGGCGGTTGTAGGTATTTTTGCTTATTTTTTCCTCCTTCCTACGAGGCCACGCCCCCTAACGAGCCACGCCCCGAGTGGGCCTGCTCCCACATTTATTTTGTGCTTATTGGCCCCGCAACTCCAGCTCCAATCACAAATATTGATATTAAAAAATCGCATCACGTCGCTTAAGTTTTCTGTAAATAATGTTGTGGAAAATTTATTACACAAGCGAGTGTCTGTGTCTCTTCCAGGAGTGACATTTTTCTCCTTTTTTGAGGCAGCTGGATAAATGCGATTTAGCGAGAGATTTACGCTGCGAGCTTTCGGGGGATTTTGACAATTCTCCAAAGAGGGCCTGACAGGTGTCAATGAAAGGTAAGGCGAAAATAACAGACTGCGAGTATAAAGGCAAGCACTCGTGATTGTGCAGGGAATTACTCTAGCAAATCTGGAAAAATGTAGGGAAATCAGAACTAAGTTCGCTCTCTATTTTCCCCCTAAAAAACCCAGGCTAATTCCGGTTTTAGAGCCACCTCAGCCAGTTTGTCAATAACAATGCGGTGGGACGCAATCAATTAGCATTATTCATGAGTCGCAAGGATTGAAGCGCTGCATTTGAATTATTTATCAGTCGATATAAGCAATAAATTGCAAATGGACGAGACCTGGCAACCGCAGCGGATACGGAAAGAAGAAAGGAGAAAGGAGGAAAGGAAGCCAGAATAATATTTACAATATATATCAAGAAAAAACGGGCCAAACAAATGCATAATATGCGGGGAGAAATGTTTATGAGGCGACAAAGTGAGCAGGGCAGGCGAAATATGAGGAAAATGTGGTTCAGCCGGGTTAGAGAGCTGCAAAATTGAAAAGGACAAGTTAAGCGGCCACAGGACCTGCAGCCGGGGCTAATAGAAAATGGGAAAATGGAAAAGCGGACAAAGCGGCAGCATAATAAATCATGTCTGACTACTTGGACCGACCGGGCGCGGGGCGGGGAAGGACACTTGCTTTTTTCATAAAACCAACTAAAATAAATACAGGGCCAGGCGCTCGGGCAGACAGCCTGATGAGAAATAATAGCGAAAGGAAAAAGCGACAAAGTCAATTATGCAGGCGAAACACGACGAAGACTAGGACTAGGACTAGGACTACGACGAGGACGAGGCAGAGGAACAGGAAACACAAAGCCAAGGCGTCCTGCGTTATGCTTTAATAAACTCAAACTGCCATTTGCAGGGCAGACGCCAGACAGCATTATTGAAATATTAATGACCTTCGGCATTATTAAAAAGTGGAAGGCCCGGCGGCAAAGTTTTGCTTCTCTGGAAATCGAATTGCGAGTTGCGAATTGCGAGCTGCAATCAAAACTTAATCAGTTCAGAGGCTTAGGACGAGTGCCATCCTGCCTGTCCTGCGCCCTCTCCTACCCAGTATTTACAGAGAGCTTTCAATTAAACAGAAACGCTTCTGGGTCACTGGCCAACCCCCCTTCGAGGACCAAAAATGTGAATATTTTTACGAAAAATTAAAAGGATTTCGAGCGTCAATATTGACACAAGACTTCAATGCTCCGGCGCCGCTTGGCTGGCTGATGGAACGATGAACTGGACTGAGTGCTGGCCTGGCCAGAGAGCCCGTTCCGCTTTGCCTTTTGCCTTTCCGACTGGGAATAACGCAAATATGAATAGAACTTTGCGGCATTTGCGGTTTTTGGTTGGCTGATAATTCGAACTAATGGAATATCGAAGCTAATAAGCTGGAGTTGTAGTTGGAGTGGTAAGTTTACAAGATTATTACACAGACAGAGGGAAATTTGTTGAAGATAATTCCTTAAATTTAAACCAAGTTTCTTCCACTTTAGAGCTCTTTAGATCACAGTTTAATGCCAAGGAATACTGTGTTCCTGAATCTCTTGGCTATTAAATCTGGCTCAAAAGCGGCAGACCGACCCCGTCCCCTGGAAAACCGCACAGGACCAACCGTGGCAGCCACACAACCGACCACAAAAAGGATAAACCAAACAACAGATGATAACAATTGCGAATGCAGCAACAATAAATAATTAAATGCAAATTTTCGCACCTCAGCATGCAAATAAAAGGTAATTGCACTTAAACATGCCCCAAGCAGGTGCAGGATTGGGACAATCGCCCGATAAATCCTGGCCTGGCACCAGTGCAGCAAATGAATAAATGATGAGCAGCAGCAGGCCAGGGGTGGGAGGAGAGCCAAAACTTTGTGCAAAAACAGACACAAACAAAAACTTGGGAGAGCCACTTGAAAAATCTATTTAAAATGGCGAGAAGCTGAAACTGAGAGTTTTGTTTATTGCTGTGTGCTTGTAACTGCATTTTATTTTGAATTTTTTGCATTTTTTGGTGGCTGGCAAAGGCACATTTAACCCATTAATTAAATGGTCAGCGGGGCGTATGCGCGATCTGGCGACTGAAAAATAGTGGGCAAGTGTGAAAAAGTGGAGCCAGTGCGTGAGCTGTTTTTTGTTTGCGCTTCAATTAAATTTAATTGCATTTTGAAGGGTCATAAATCCCAGGCAGAGGCAGCCAAAAAGCGCCCTTTTGACCCCTTTCCGATCCAGAAGCGGAACGAATTGCAGTATGCAAAGCGAGACAAAATGCGGCCATTGATTAATGGCCTCCGAAGACGGGTGAGTGAGCGAAACAGCCACGGACAAAACGAAAATCAATCACCGAACAAATTGCGGCCACACTGTGGCTTCCAAGGGGTTGAAGCGCCAAGGAATATGTTGAGGATTGGGGGTATCTCGAACGGAAATCCAGAGATCATCGCACTTTCTAAGGCAGCCCATGCATCTTCTATTATTTTTTATTGAGCGGGGCGATGAGCCTCATCAGTGGCACTGGTGTTAATTTATTTATTGCTTTGACTCGCCGGCTATCAAAATATTGGAAGCTTTTCTCCATTTCATGTGGGCAGATGATGGCTTTAAAAAGCTATAAAGTACTCTTTTGGGGGTGTTCGGACCCCAGGCAATTCATTTTAATTATTCACGCAGCCAAGGCGTAGATTTCACACTCGCCTGAAAAACAATACCAAGTTTAAGGGATATTTCTGGCCTGAGAAAGGGCGGGAGAGGGCTTGATTTATGGCTTTGGGTCTGGCTTGTACTGGAATTAGGTGATAAGAACATCGAATTGTTATTTATGGCCAAGAGTGTCCCCTACTGGTTTTAGATCAAGTTGATGGTAAAGTGAGATTGTTTTAAATGGATTTTACCTTTAAGGAAGTTTAGATAAATTATATTAAAGGAGTACTTGTATTCCATTTAATATTTGCTACTCCCTGGGCCTTCATCTTTCGGTTAAGTAGTTTGATCGGGCTGAGCACTTGAATCTCTTGCCTTGCGCCCTCTTGACTTGGCCCGCAGTTTAACCAGCTGCTACCTACTGGCAGGCCCTTCAAGAAATCATAACGCACTTTGTGCCTGTGCCACCATCGAACGGAGCACTCCAGCTCCAAGCTGCCTGGCAGACACACAGTTACAGACAGGGAAGCCCTCAAAATCTGGCAGTAGTCGATGTCTGCAGTCTCCGCTCTCCTCGGCAGTTCATGGACCGTTAAATGAGGTTATGCTCGGGCTGCTGCCTCCTCAGCGTCCGTCGCCTGTCCGTCGCCTGTCCTCTCCGACGGCAACATGTTACTTCTGCCGATCTCCTCCAGTCCGTTCGGAGGAGTGTGTGCCCGCTTCTGCGTGATTTATGAAGAGCAATTTTAATGACATTTCCTACGAGAGTATCGACACATATCGGTTATGTTCGCAGGCCCTCCCGGGAGTGGGGCCAGGCTGCTGCTGCTGTTGCTGCTGCTGCTGCGGATGCATTAACTGCAGCTGACGACGCTGCCGGAGCGGCTCTGGCAAGTCATGCGTGCCAGCTAGCCCAGAAAGCCCAGACCAAGCCCACGATGATGTCGATGAGGTACTTGCACTCAAGACCTGGACACACCTCCAAGTGCTGGCCATTTATGGGGGAGGGGAAGTCAGGGACTTTGCATTATAAAGCCACGAATCGAATACCCTAAAAGCCCTGTCATAAAAATATTAAAAGTGTCAAATAAAAGTAAAGATTCCTCCGTTATTTAATTTAACTATGTAAAGATTATATGAGTTAATATTTCCTGTGCGAGAAACCAAATGAATTTCAGTTCTTGGCTATTTTAGGCTTCATATTATATATATCTAAGTAGCCATAAAAGTGTCATTATGCCATAGATCGAAAACTCCATAAAATCATTAGCAGCTCTATTAAAATAGAAAACATTTATAAAGCAATATTTGAAAGCGAATGTTAAAAACCACATCAATACATAAAACCACATGTATTTAAATATTTCATCCTGTAAAGCTTTTTATTAATTAATAGCAAATAGTTTTGACGAAGTAAAGTGCTCAGTATAAAAAAAGAAGAGTAGAAGCCATATTTTTCACACCAAAAATCAAGATAAAAGCCATCCTTACAGAACTCATAAAATTAGAGTGAAAACCAACGAATTGGAATGGATTTACAATGGACCTCACCCACTGCCCACGCCAAAACACTTTGCATGAATAATCGCCGCTCGTAAATCCGACTCTGATATGCGGCAATTGACTCCTTTTGTTGCTGCAGTGATAAGCAATAGTTTGGAGTTTGCTCTTTTTTATATTGTGTTTTTTAGTGGGTCACATGGATCGGCTGCTGATGATTGCCCAATGCCGAATCTGCAGCGAAATCATGGATTTGCCGGCTTTGGTGTCCCATTTGGAAGAGGACGGGCGATGATGATATTCCCTGCAGATGCAGTGCTTTATTCGAGTAAATAAATAACGAGCACACACTGCATATATTTTTTATGGAAATTTACTGAATTTTCCATTTCAATTGCCTTTTGAGTGGAAAAATATGTAAATTTCGGTGAGGCGGATGGACAATAGTAGTCGGGGATAGACATGGATGGGCATCGATGCGATATGTGCAGTAAATTGCAGTTTGCCAAAAACATTTGGCCATTTGTTTGCTGGTCCCCCCTCCGCCATCGGATATTTATGGCCAGCAGCTATTTTAATGTGTGGAAATGAGAACTTCTTGATAAACGACCTCTATGTGAACGGGAACAGATATTATATTGACAGTAGCATAAGTCCAATGTGCTGGGCAGTTATTGGCAGTTATTGGTAGTAGTTTAGATCGCAGTTTAGAGTATCGATCCTTAAAAGATCTCACATTTCCTTTAACTAATTATCATTTAAGTTATATTACCCATCAGAATCCATTGATTTCTCTACAAATAGCTCCCTTCCTTCAATCTGTTTAAAAGCAAAAACAAGCCCATGCCAAAGTCTCAGTTTTGCAGTTCAAACAAGATTTATATGGCCCATTTTCCAGGCAGGGAGTGGAGAAGCATATATGTCCCTAGTCCCGACCACGTGAAGGTCTCCACCCCGCAGTCTTACTTCAGTCTTGGACTCCTCCTGCTTCTCTTGATTTGCTGCCGATGTGTCTTTCACTAAATTCACTTAAATTCATGTTATTTCCGCATGTTTCACACCACTCACCTACCGCCTCGCTTTTCCTTTTTCTTCTGATTTTCCTTTGCTCACAATTTGCACTTCATGAATACGAGAGACACCAGGCGGGAAATGGGGAATGGGGAAGAGGCTGCTGCTCCATTAGACAATTTCCACATCTGTCTCCGAGGAATGTGTTTGTGTTGCTCCGAAGTGCAGTTTCCCCTACGAAATCATTCGATTGATGCATCGAATAAACTTCCGATTCTTCTTTGACCGTTTAATGTTTCTCTTCTTGAGCGGAAACTTGCTGTACGGGCCAAGAAATTAAGATTCTCTTGGGAAGGAAACAGATAAAGCTGAGCGGACTAGGATATATAGATACAGAGATAGCCCAAGCCTCTTTACCCAAAAGGCTCCTCTAATATTCTCCACTAGAACCTCATTGTCTATAAGCCGCAATGTGTATGCCTGCAGGCCCTTCGATAGCTAAACATTTTCCCCACTAGTCTCCGCCACATCATTATGCTGGGAGCCCAACTTCATTAACAGATTTCCATTTCCCGCACCGCAGAAAAACTCAACCAATGCCATTAAAATGCAATCGAGCTCGGGCTGGCTGCCATGGCAACAGAGTCGGAATCCGCAGCTGGCCAAAAATATGTAACCAATAATGCAATTTCGACTGTGGCCGGCAGACCGCCGCCGAATACAATGGCCCAGAGCCAAAGGGATAGGGAAAGGGACTGGGACTCCCCCTTGGCACACAGAGGCTGCCGCCTGGAGGCCTATTATGTGGCATTTCCGGACCAGAACTGCTGATTGACTAACTGACTGCCACTGCCTCTGATTCTCTCTCCCTTGCACAGACTTAATTTGTTCAATAAACGCATAATTATGCGCAATAATTGCATTAGCAAATATGGGCAAGGAATTAAAGGGGAGATTGTAATTACATGTAATCGGGGGATGAGGGGGCTGCACCGTCTTGAGGGTTTTAATTAAAGGCGTTAAGTTGGCTAATGGCAGTGCTCTCCCTCCGGCTGGAGGAGCACGTTTCCAGCCAGTGAGCTGGGTCTTGAGCCAGTCAGTTAGTCATTCCGGGCTGCACACATGCAGGGTAAGTGAAAAGCATTAAATAAACAAACTGGCGAACAGAAACCAGCAACACAACAACTGCCAAACAACAGCCGGCAGGAATGAAGGCTTACAAACTGCGAAAATAAGGAAAAATGCGGTAACAGGAAAGGCTAGGGAAATCCTCACCGAACACAGGATACTCTGAATAACGGAGACCAAATATAATATGAAATATAAATATACATAAATGACATATTCTGTATAATACTATCAAGAATGCAGTTCATTATTTAGGGATTATAATTATAATTAATTATAAAATATACAAGCTTACCACCTCCTTTGCCTTCAATTAGCACTTCCAAATGAACCGTGTAATAAAAATATTTATGCAAATAATATAAGAAACCATAGCTCCCCATATCCTCCTCCAGGCCCGACTCCTGGGTAATTCCCAATCAAAAACCGCTGCAGTCATGAACAGGATCTGAGCACGCTCATTGTTGGTGCAGTTGTCGGGATGTTTTATTTTCGTGCCCCATAAAAATGTTCTCTGGTCGGGAATCTGATGCATTTGATAAGCGTCACGTTCCGCACGCCAAAAAGCATGCTAGAGCTTGGGCCACCGATTGCCGAGCACTTTATTATCTATATACTCCGGAGCTGGGGCCAGGACTATGCATTTGTTTGCCACTTACACGCACACACTCCCAAAGGAGTAAAGGAGTAACAAAATGGCGGATCGTCGAACGTACCTGCAAGGAGGAAGGATACAGAGAGAGCATTAGTATGAAATCTTGGCAGAGCACACCTGGAAGCCCTGCGATTGCATTAGAATTTAAGATAAGTTCAGAGCAGCCCGGGAGCCCGGGAGACCGGAGAGTGCGGGTAATGGCAATGGGATTGGCGGGGATGGAGGAGGCTCCAGCCACCAGATTGGGATGCTCGGCTGGCAGGCCGCTCCTTCCGCTTATTGGAGTGTGTGAGGCAACTTGTTTACCAAACTTTATTACAAGTTGGCAAACAGTCGTCGCCTTTGTAGTTGGCCCAGTCGAGTTCTGTTGCTTTGTCTGCTAACTGATTGCAGTTACAATCAGTTTATTGTACGGCCCGGGCCGCTCTCCGGCAGCAGGATAGATTCCCCTGGACACACACAGGCTCCTGAAGCTGCATTGTATCCTGGCTGCCAGGTGAAACATGGTGGGAAAGGACTTTGTAACCAGCCAGGCAGCTGCGAGCTGCAAGCTGAAGACGATGCGAAAGTCCGCACCTGAGAGCGGATAATTCGCAAATTGTATGACTTGAAGTAGTAAACTTTGTGGGCACTAGAACTACATAGTCGCAAATTGTAATGTACATTTCTGACAGAGTAATACGAAAAATTTTTAATGTATTCTTTATTTCAAGAGCCAATAAATGCCATGTAATCTCTGAGTCAAACTCTCTCTAAACACCGCTAAGAAATCCAAGCAATCCCTCCATAATTCATAACCCCAAATGAGCACAAAATTTCAGTTTTGCAATTTTAAATAGACTCACATTTTCACATCATTTTGTCGCCCGCAAAATTACTGAACCCGAAATCAAAAATCAATAGAGCCACAGCCAAGGAAAGGCAGAATGTCATAAGTGATTTCCTGTTCCGTTTCACGTTCCAATCAAGCGTAAAATAATTTTGTAAAAATATTTACACAACTCCGGGGCCCCTGTTCGGGGGTTCAGTGGAAGATGAAATATGAAAAATGAATGGGGAAATGTGAAAGCTAATGGCTCGCCCGGCTGGGTTCTTGTCGCCTCAGACGGCTGTCCAAGGCTTCCGATTTTTCGGAGCCACTCAACCAAGTGGGTTCCCCCGATGTCCCGGTGTCCCGGTGGCTCATCTCATTTCGGAGCATTGCGCTTGAATGCGTATCCGCCGTCGCCCCCAATAGTGTGTGTACATCAGTGTCAGATTAGGGCGTGGCTGGGGGCCAAATCACAGACATAACCGCCACTACCCACTCGTGCCAGTACTATATGTGGCACAGGCACTGCCGGAGCTTCCCAGGAAGGCGCATAAATTCCAGACACTGCCGCCCTGGTGATTTGTGGCACGGAGACCACATCAAACATGGAAGACTTCCACTGGTCGCCGTGGAGTGTGGAGACGGTGACGGGAACGGGAACGGGAACGGGACAGAAACGGAGGTGACGCTGGGGTTTCTCAGACAGAGACTAAGTGTGGGTTAAGCACACTTGAAGTATGTGCACGCTTGGGTTAAGAAAAAGGATTTGCCGGCACACCAAGAATATCCCTGGCTGAGCTCCACTCATTCTCTATTTGGCGAGTTTTCCGAGTTGGGAGAGCACAGAGAAAAATAATGGGGACCTGTAAATGATTACCTTATTTATAGAGTCCATAGCTTCTAGGCTTTTTCCAAGGCTGTTTTAATATAATTCTTAACTAATTCCTGCCAGGAAAAGGAGGTTCTGCTTGCATGAATAGTATTTTCGAGTGTTTTCTCAAAAGAGTGCAATTAGTTTTAAATGTATACCCCACCAAATAGATGTCCAAATAAAATACTTTAAAATAAAATATATAATGAGTGCTTATTATATCAATAGCAGGGACTTTTCCCTCAATTTCTTCCCGTGTAAAATGACTGAAAAAGAAAACCCCCAAGCAGCCCCAACACTCACACACGGAGCCATTCACGACTGGTTAGCTGATGGTTTGGGGGAAAATATGAAAAGTCGTCGTCTTGCCGGGAAAGCTGAGTTGGGATCTCCTGCCAAGGTGAGGATTGTGGTCTCAATGCGGTCCTGCGGTCCTTGCGGCTTTCGCCGTACATATACACACATATATATAAGCGGAGTGCTGATACTTCTTCCTGGATTTTTGTTCTTGCGCCTTTTCCTCTATGCGACAGCCACGTGTAATGCAATTATATTGAGGCAGGTTTTCTGTCACAACTTTATCACATTTCCCGCACACAGTGCTCACCCTAAGGAATTGATAAAATGGATAGGAAGCAGTGAAGTGTCGAAACTATAAGGGAATGTATAGAGACATCAAGGGAATGACTTCGCAAGAGTATCCTGGCGGCTTGAAAGTGAAAACTTGCTCGTTTTATCTCCGGATCGATCCCTTTCTCCTGCTGTCTCCCGATTTGCCGCCACAAATCCCAGTTATTTACGGCAACAGGCCGCCAGGATAATTGCCAAAGTTTATTAACGGAAACAACCAAGGAGGAGAGGACAAAGGACCCGCTGCAGGAAGATGGAGTTGCGGTGAATTCGGCGCGTCCATGAATATGAAATGAAGTCCAAAGCCCACGACGACGAGGCCCAGACAAAGAGCGATCCCCATTGGGAGGCTTTTCGGAAGTCCTCCGAGGACGAGGGCCATAAACAACAATTTATAAGCTTTAATGAAAATTGGTTGAGGGCGGCGACGGACGCGGACGCGGAAAGAAGTCTTCCTGCGACTTGCAAATAAATTAACTCCGTCTAACCCGGCAAATGCAAATTAAGAGCGTTGTTTGCACCTCGGACACCCACCTGGCCGAGTGTTTCGGCCATTAAATGTATGCCTCGTCCCTGGGCGACTGCCCATAAATTCAGCACCTTTTCGCCCCGTCACGGGCTCTCTGCCGAATTTGTCCTTCCGCTTTCGCTTTCGCTTTGAAACGACAAATGCATATGGAAATTTTATGCAAATTTCCATTGTGTCAGCAATTTGTAACGAATTTGGGCTGTGAAATTGTTCGCAAAGCCGCCGCAGGCTGCAAATTTAATTTCCCGAGCGGTAGGTAAATCGAATTGCATAAACGTCAATTTGCTAATCCAATATTTGAGCCAAAGTTCGGGGCTCGGCGGCGTTTTAAGTGCCGCTCTTCAATTTCAACTTTCGGCTCGAGGACTTTAAGTGGCGATTGCAAAGTTTCGCCAAGTCCTGCTCCTGTCTCCTGGCTCCTGCGACTGAAGCTGACAAAATATTTTCTGATTACTTGCCTCCGCACTTCAGAACGTCCCCAGAGAGATGACAGCAGGCGGAGGACGGGGGAATATTTTCAAAATAAATGTTATTGTAGCAAAAGTTAGTGCAACTGATAAAGGAGGGAGAGGCTGCCTCCTCGAGGTCCTGTTGATGGCACTTTGATGGCGGCCGCAGAGCCGAACTTGGTCAGCTTCAATTACTCGGATCCTTGGATCCTCAGATCCACGAGCAGCCCCTGCCAGGTCGTGCCTGGGTCGCGTTAGGAGCCACCGAGGGCATCATCATAATCAACAGTCCACGAAAGGAACGGCCAACACGTGACTACACCACAAAAGTCTCAGGAACATAAAGTTTGCCCCGCCCTGCGTCCCTGTGGCAAATGAGCTGCTGGCATTTCGGCTGCTGTTTCCAGTTTTTTATTTTTCGGTAGCTGTCTGCACTTAATGGAAAATGTCAGTTCGCCTCCGGCGTCAAGCGTTTTATTGAAGTTTCCTCGGAACCCGGGGCTCCGAGCACTCAAAGCCTCACAACTGAGCGTCATCTGCTCCTTTGGCCACCTTTCCGATTTTTCCCCCTCCTCTCGCGTCTTTCCTGTGGCCAGCCGTTAAACTTAACGAACCGGAAGTGGTAACAGCAGAAGTGCAGGAGGACGGTCCTCACTTCGCTGCTCGGTAAAACTGCTCCAGGATGCTGTGATATGATGAAAAATCCGCGTTTTTTTTTCATTTTTTAAAGTGAATATGCAGAACGATTTACCGATTAAAAGCTAGCATAGCTTTCAGAATGAAAATTTAGCCTGTTTTGGCTTAATTATGGTTGTTTTTAAATTTGACTTGTCAAAAAAATTAGGGTATTAAATGCCGACTAAAAAATGCTTATCTTTGAGGTCTTCTTGAGAGCATAGTTTGGCCAAAAAGGGTAAGACAGTCAAATGACGTGCATATTCCGATTCGCCGTTAAAATCTTAACTATTTAGCAATAAAATACTTGAAAAAATGGGAAATAAAATTTTTGCCATTTTTTGAACATTTGATAAGGGGTTACATCATTAAAATTGTCAAAAATTGGCAAAAAATTTATTTTTTCTGATCTCTAAACTAAATATGCAGTTTAATTAACCAACTAAAAACTAACATAGAAAAGCTTTCCGAATTGAAATTAAGGCCGTTTTGGCTTAATTATGGTTATTTTTTAATCTGACTTGTTAAAAAAAATAGGGTATTAAATGCCGACTAAAAAATGCGTATCTTTGAGGTCTTCTGGAGAGCATAGTTTGGCCAAAAAGGGTAAGACAGTCAAATGACGTGCATATTCCGATTCGCCGTTAAAATCTTAACTATTTAGCAATAAAATACTTGAAAAAATGGGAAATAAATTTTTTGCCATTTTTTGAAAATTTGATAAGGGGTTACATCATTAAAATTGTCAAAAATTGGCAAAAAATTTATTTTTCCTGATCTCTAAACTAAATATGCAGTTTAGTCAACCAACTAAAAACTAACATAGAAAAGCTTTCCGAATTGAATTTAAGGCTGTTTTGGCTTAATTATGGTTATTTTTTAGGCTGACTTGTCAAAAAAATGAGGGTATTAAAATGCCGAACGTTTTAATCAGAAAAAAATGGCAAGGCTGGAAAATGTTGCCAGAATTTAAATGGTTTACGGAATAGAAATCTAAGTAGGCTACGAACGATTTCAAATCATTATCATTTTAAGCTTCGGAATTTCCTTCAATACCTTCAGTCAGTTACTGAAAATTCTCCAAAGCATTCACATTCCATTGAGAGAAGCGACAGAAAGTCTCCCAATGAGTAGCCAAATTAATAAATCCAAAACAAGCGCCCCGAAAACGGGGGCATCCCCTCCAAAAACTGTCCAGAAAGCCAGCGAGCCGAAGAAACAAATTTTTAGTTGCCAGTTTGAGGTCTTTGGCGTTGTGCAGGGCGTCTTCTTCCGCAAGGTGAGCTCGAAATACTTTAAATTATTTTTTAAACTGCACACAAATTTCTCCCTGAACTAAAGCACACCCAGAAACAGGCCAAGGAGTTGGGCCTTACTGGCTGGTGCATGAACACCAGTCGCGGCACAGTGAAGGGTATAATGGAGGGACCTTTGGAGCAAGTGAACGACATGTGAGTGTGGTCCTGGCTGACTTTCCATATTTCCCATATCAACATACCCTCTTTGCCTAGGAAAAACTGGCTCAAGTACAAGGGCAGCCCCCGCTCGTCCATCGAGAAGGCCATCTTCTCCGAAAATGAGCAGCTTCCCGTCAACAATTTCAAGATGTTCTCTATACACCGCTAGCGTTGGTGTTTCCACAAATTTTAGTAGCAATTCTTTCGCAAAGTTCCGTGTCACGTAATAAATAATTCTGTTCCGGCTCCCAAAACAATTGTCGCATTAAGAGTGTGGCCAAAGTTGGCCCTCCTCTGGGGATCTGGGGGATCTGGGGATCAGTGTGGTGGCTGGCCAATTAGTAAGGCCATGAGCCATCGGGAATGGCTTTTCTAATATTTTTCCATGGCAGTTTTTACACAGATGCGGAGCCAATTGTCAAAACAATTTCAATTTGTTTTTTCAGCCATCAAACGGTTGCTGTTTCGGACAAAGTTTCAACTCGCTGCTGCTGGCGATGCTGTCAATTTTGCGACAAATATTTTGCATCCCGAAAAAGGCAAACAAATTTACATAAATAAATAAAAGTCGACTGAGTTCACAAATGGTAACAGTTGGCGTCTGATGGCAATTAAAAGCCTCTGCGCCACTTTCCACCGTTTGTTTTTTATTGTGTTTATCTTTTTGGCCAAGGGGATGGCTGCTCCGGGATGCCCCGGGATGGTGGGATGCTGCTCCAAGCTGACTCCGCTGGATGCTCTGCTGATATTTATTTGCATTGTTTTGTGTGTCTGGCAAACACTTTATTATAAACTGTGGCAACCGCAAAGTGCACTGGCTAAACCAAATTGTTTTCGTTGTCCCCGGAAAGCGGCTGATATGGAAATTACACTCGTTTTAATTTAGGCATTCCTCTATTGCCAACCTGGCTATAACTCTATGGTTAATAAAAGCTTGCATATATTTGTTTATTTATTTGGCGGCACGATGCCTTAAATAAGCAAAAGTCTGGCAGGGCCTAAGCTAGACATCACATAGGAATATTTTTAAAATAAAAATCAAGTTTTCTTCACCAAAAATATGCCAAATTTATTAACTTGAATACGGTAACGTAAACTCTACTGCAACTAACACTGGACTGCATTTCTTTCAGTGTCTTGGAAAGCGGCCCTGATCCTGTTCTTGGAGCCTCCGGTTCCTGGCCCGGATAGTTGCCTGGGAATCCTTCACCTCCCGGGCCAGTTCCCGGCTGAGCAAGCGCCTATAGAGAAGCATCTTCCGCTTGGTTTCGGGCGTGCCGGCGGCGGTACTGAACTGCATCCCAGGTGGACGCCGGCCTCGGGATGTTGACCTTTAAAACGATATAGGTCCAGAAGAGAATGGACAGGATGAAGGGGTGTCTCTGAATGCCACGGTTGCCGAAAAAGGCCAGAGTTAGAGCTTGGAAGATATTCATGATCTGAACTCGACTCTGTGCCTTCTCTGCTCGATCTGAACTTACGCCTTATTGTCAGTCATTCCGGTTCAAATCTTATTTCAAGAGTTGAGTCGAGAGTTTACGTTATAATTTCGATAGAATTTTGAGAACTGAATGAGGCCCAAAGGAATTGAAGCCAAATGAGGGTAAGGGTGAAGCCTGGCCAACTAGATCTTCAAACATTTAAAAGTAGAAGTTATAACTTGAGTCTGTTTAGCATAGAGATAGAGTGAATCATATGATAGATATTATAATATACCAGACCCTTAATTCCTATAAAAACATATACTGCTTTTAGAGGAAGCACTTCTTACTTGAAGGTATTTCAGTGAAACTCTGAAATCTCAGTCTGTACATTCCCCTAGTTTTTAAGGACTTTCCCTTGTGGATTTTCCACTGTTGCAGTTCAACGAGGAGCCGCCAAATTAAGTCATTAAATGCCGCCGAATTCGGAATGCAGAACGGGGCAAACGACAACAAGGCACGCAAACAGATACGATAAACCCCCAGGAGGTCCTGGGAATGGGGAGCCGCTGGAGGGAGGGGGAAAATGGAGCAGGAAAGGGGCGGGATCGGCTAAAAGCCGGATTCGGCAGCGCCGATAATCAATTCCGTTTCCGGCTGACAGTTTGCCGCATCGTGCGTGACCCAGAACATGCATAAGCAGCGCAAGGAAAATAATAATAATAATTGTAATAATTCTGGGGGCGGCGACAGGCGGCGGGCGGCTGTGGAAATGCAAACTCCAAACTCGCGTGCTCGCGTGACGTGGAAAGCCACTGGAAAACCCCGGCTCCATTAGCGGCCGGCGAGCGTTGATAACGAGTTCATTGACGAGTTCATTGGCACTTTCATTGATTCCCAGCGATCGGAAGGCCAGGAAGGGGTGCAGCTCGATATATATATATATATATCACCCGATTGTTTCGGAATGGCAAACTTACTAGACTAGTTCGAATATTCAGCGGCCTGCCCGCCCTGGCACTGCACTGGCTTATTAGCCATGCAGACCATGTTCGTTTTGGGCCGGGCTAAGCCGAAGCTGCCAGCTGACTCTGGTCCACAAAATCTCGGAGCGCACACAGAAGCCAGACGGATACGTGGGGCCAAACTGCCGCATCAGCCAGAGAGCACCCGAGTGCCCTGCCTCTTCCCTGTCTAGACACAAAATCCATTTCTATGCCACCGAAAAAACTCTACTCGCTGCGCAAATGTTGCATCATAGACATCGCCGTGGTGTGGCAGTTGGGGACCGGGGTTCAGGTTTAGATGTGGCAGCAGCCGTTACCCCTAAGAAAAATCTTATTAAAATTTTACAGCCGCAATTCCAGCTGTCAAAAATGAAAATGCCACGAGGCACTTGGCCGTTGTAAGCGTTTGCAAGACATATACCTACTTCTGCAACCTTAAACACTTTATTTATATTTATAAGGGAATATTTCTTAGTTCTAGAGAAGGTTCTTCTGAAGCTGTTCAGAAAGTATGTATTCACTGGGCAGGATATTTTTAAAGCTGCGAGAATGTCTCACAATCCTTTCATTACACCTCACGCTTGGCCACAGTTTAGGAATTTAAGGAAACTTCTTAAATATTTCCTGTGGAATCGCATGCCTAGGCCCCGTGTTGCGTGGCAATTTGATGAATGTGGTCCTTGATTAACCCTGATCCCAGGTCAAGCTCCTGGCATGGAGTTTTAGGACCCTTGCATGCAGTTGAAAATTTTTAGCGGCTGGCAAACTTTGCATAATAAATGAAGGCGATAAGAATGCTGTTTGTAGCCCTCTTCGGCTTTGTTTATGTTTATGTTTCCTTGGCCTTTTATTTTTTATGGAATACCTAGGGGCCACCAGCCGGGAAGGAAACTTTGGTGGGCCAAATGGAAGCCTTTCTAGCCTCTCGTATCCCAAACGCTTCGGGGCTCGAACAAAGTTGGCCTGGCTTTGAAGAAGGCCCTTTGCTCGATGTTCTCCGGGCCAAGTCAAGGGTCAAATTAGCCTTTGAACTTATCTTCAAACTGCCAAACAAAGCCCAGTCAGTCTTCGAAATAATGTGAATCAAAGCGGGTCAAATTTTTATAAAAAAAAAATGTTTTAGTTTCGACTTGCAAAATGGAAGAGGCCAAATTTCTAGAAAAACACGAATTTTTGCTTACAGACAAGATGAAGTCAGCAAGTTCACATGATAAAATCAAGGAATTGGTTTCCCCGGAACCATCAGACTCGCCGAGTTTGAGTCCTGACAAAATTTCAAAAAGGGAGGAGGTAATCCCAAAAGTAGAACAGGAAATAGAAGTGGAAAAATCGGCTGAAAAGCCCCAGGAAAAACTGGATTCGCTAAGAGAGAAACCGATATCCGAAGCTAGCCTTTCCCTTACTTCCTTGGGCAAAGATTCCAGGAAGTGGGATGATGATGGAGCTGTAAAGGAGGTCTCCGAAGCCAAAGAAGAACCGATCCTGAGCCGAGATATTTCGCTGGCGTCTGTCCCTAGGGAGAGCAAACAAGAACACAAGGTAAACGAACCAGTCTCGGATAATACCATCAAACCCGAGATGACACTCATGGCAATACACCAAGAAGAACCCAATCCCCAGAAAAAACCCACAGAGGAATGTTTGAAGAGTCGGGCGGAAGCCGAAGGAGCCCAGGAATCAGCTGCAGCAAAGGAAGAGAAATCGGAAGTTTCTATCGATACCGCGGAGTATCCGCGACTGGATCATCAGATGACAGGAGAGACGTCCAAGGAAGCCGCGAAGAAGCTGGTAATCAAGAAGGCCATAGCGATGGTGCCGGAGGAGAAAATGAGGAAGGACATGCAAGAATACATCGACGGCATCCAGGCCAGGGAAGAAAAGAAGAGACTCAGCGATGAGATTGAAGCCAGGGAAGCAGAAGCCATTCTAGTGGAGGAGGAGCGCAGGAGATACTGGAAGTCCCTGCTCTTAGAAGTCAGTCAGGCCACCTTGTTATCCACCACTAAGTGAGTTCTATAGTTTAGAGAAGATGTTCGTTTTTAATGGTCACTGTGTAAAGCTCGTCGTTAGAAAGGTCGTCCACGCCCCGATCCGTGGTCGTGGCCATTTTGCAGCGGTCTGCCAAGCAGCAGTACAAGAAGAAGATGGGGATCCTCAGGGAGAACTACACCTACCGCCTGGGGCTGCTCAAGCAGCTCAAACACGACATGAAAAACAACTTCAGAAGCGAGGCCCAGCAGCTCTACTTTCAATACCACTCCGCCAAGAACAAGACACAGAACACCCGACACATAGACACCACCGACATGCGCTTGGACTCCAAGGAGTCCAAGCTGATAGTCACCAGCGAGAACCCCAAGGATCTGGCGACTCTAGGCTAGCGAATTCCCCAACCAGCACCAGGTCACACCGGTCGAGGACGAGGACGAGGACGAGGACTGCACTGTATTCCTTGCGTTAATTATGTGCATTTGTTGCTTTGCATCTTGAACCGCGGCCGCGCCTCGTTGGCCGCGCCTTCTCCAGGACATTCGTCCCGTTGTTCGCAACAGTACTCTCCCAGCTTTAATTTGTGGCACTTCTGTTTTGCTTGTCGAAATAAAACCAGGAACAGCCAACAGCTCTCCGCAAAGACAATGAAAATTGACCCAAATACCTGGCTTTCTATTGTAATGCAGCTTCCTCTCTGGCATTGTAATTTATGGACTGCCAGATAGGGCGCAGGGGCTCTTTTTGGGTCGCAGCAGCCGGGGAAATGTGGGACAAAAGGAGCGTGGTGTCCTGCGAGCATACCTTTAAAATTTAAGGTGTCTCTCTACCATTTTATTGTGGCAATCGGGAAGTACAATTCCGTGCGATAAAACTACTACTACTACTATGTCCCCGAATTGTTCTTACCAAGTAATAATTCTGCCTGCAGATACATACTTCCGCTTTAAACTTGGCCAGGCTTCCAATTGAGGAGTGTCTTCAGGGCCGTGGGTGAAAATCGCTCTGCTCCAGGCGGATAATCCGTTCAAAGCCGCCAAAAATCCCTGGCGTTTTTGTGCGCTGTTCGAGGCTGGAAAGAGTGGGCACTCGGCCGGAGGACGGACACTCGTGGCAGGCGCTTAGCAACAGACAGACAAAGCTGCAGGACCAGGCCAGAGCCGCCCCGGGGCGGCTTACAACAAAGGCAAATGGTAAATAAAGCCGCCGTCAGCGGGCGTTGAAATGGAAATCAAAATCCGAGTCCCGGTCCCATCGAAATCAAAGCAAATCAATGCCCAGCCACTCCGCCCCGCGCTCCCGGAATAAATTTGATGAAAATTGAAAATTTACTTTGGCAATTGCGATGGCAGCACGGGCCCGACAATGAAATATGTCAATTTCAATTATGCCCCAGCCCCGCCCCGGCCGCGGGCCAAAAGTACTTGCCGCATCCCCGAGTTTATTTCCACATCCCAGCAAATGTGTCAGTTTCGCTGTAAAGCTCTATCGATTCCAGAATTGGCAACGCCTCGAATTGCCTTCAATTGGGGGTTGGGCCCTGGCCCCGACGGTAATTATAGTTGTTACGAAGGGTCATGTTAGCCGGGAATTTGCTGACAGTTGTCGGCAGCCCGAGGCTGGCGAGGATTGCGCCACGGTGGGGCACGGAATTGCCAATAAATCGAAGGTGCCTTGTGGCAGCTTACTTATGCCAGTTTGCTTTTCTTAAATAATTCAAAGTGGCTTTTAGTTTACTTTTCTGTTTGGTCATTGAAATTTTAATTAAATTGGGCCTGAGAGAAAGTGTTCTTTAAAGACTGATTTATATAATTTAAGGGGAAGTTACACTTATAACCTCAAACTGTTTGTATTATTAAGTGATAGAGTATGATTGCCTTAAGCAATATCAACATGTATTTGCAACTTAGCCTTTAGATAAGTACTTCAATATATTGGCAAAACTTTAAGCATGTTCAGGCTGTACTTTTAATAAATTCTGAGTGTAAATAAATGACTTTTCAATAGTCCCGGCTAGAGAACATGTACACAAATCACCGCGGAAACTTTGCAGAACCGCCGTGAGATTTCCTGTAATATAAACTCCTGCAAGGGCCTGGCTTTATCAATGGGAACTATCAAAAGGCCATAAAACTTTCGCTCGACACTTTGCAGACAGGAAATATGACAGGCGGCGCTGCAGCCCAATAAAACGGGCTGCTGCCGGTCATTTGGCAAGTCCAACTGGCTAACTGACTAACTGACTGGCTGACTGACTGCCTGACTGACTGGCTGTCCACCAGATTGATTCGCAACTAGGGGCCGAGCTGGACTTGAAATTGAAATTGAACTTGAAAAGTGCACAGCAGACAGGCGAGAGGCGACGCAGTGACAATGAAAAGGCTCTCACGGAGCAGCAGAAAATAAAAATGCCTCGACAGCGACTCCGACTCCGACTCCCGACTCCCTGTTGTCGATATGATCTCGTCATTATGTCGCCAACGGCTGACTACGGGCTCCGGAGCCGAGGGGGACTGGGCCGAGGTCTGGATGAGGCACTGGAGGAGCCGGGCGAGTGCTGGCGGAAGACGTCTGCAAGTTGCGTCGTGTGGGCGACACTTTTATGTGAAATTGATGATGATTGAAAGCTGCATGGGATGGAAAAGCGAGGCATTCCTAGACATGACAGCGTGAAACTCACGACAATCGACCATAAGACCAGCCATGGCAGGGAGATCAATATAAAATATAGTAGGGGAAAGATATAATAATAAAATATAGATAGGGATAAAACATTTTGTTAAATAGAGCATTTTTTTAGGCAATAGAGAGAGCTGCGAGTTCTAGTCACATATTTAATGCTTTGTTTATCCAATTTAATTCGAACAGTAAATATATATTTTTGGGACCTATCTATACAATTTCATAGATTTATTTGAGTTCCAAATAATAGTACCAAAGCAAAGAATTATGTTTCTTTCAATAATTTCATTTACTAGGAACTAAAGTCAGCGAAGCCAAAAAGAGAGGTTGTCTTATTTATATTCTAAAAATTATTATAGTAAATTAAATAACACCGAAACATCTGAATCTAACAAAACTTCATCAAGCTCACACTTTACTCTTAGTTCATCCTCACATTTCTCAAAAACTAAGTATCATCTCTAGAGTAAATCATAAAGTGCCTGTCCCTGGCTGATGCCGGCATTCGAATTAAACAATTAAAAGGAAACAGGCTGTGGATTCCTTGCCAAGTCCCTCGCCTAGCTGACTTCCCATTTAGGGCTGGCCACAGATTTTTATGGCGCCACGATGTTCTTTAAGATATATGTGTCAAAACTACTCCTCTGCCATCGTAAATTTAATTCATAGGCGTCTGCGTCACCAGCTGGCGATTGTCGTCAGCGCAATGATCATCCCCAGGCCCATCCATATCCCAATCGCAATCGGAGTCCACACGATGCGAATGCGAATGTGAATGCGAGTGCGAAGGCTCATTGCATTTTTATCACTTACGCGAAATTGGTTTTTATGTGTCGGGAGTCTCATGTGCGCCTATTAAGTGGAAACGCCCCCCGTCGCCGCCTATTCCCGTGGCCACCGCACATCAAGTATATATCGCCACTATGGCAAGTAAGTGCCCTGCCGCGGGGGAGTGCTCCACGTAACACGTATACGCACCGAGGGCCGCTGCCGTTTAGGCGACGATGACAATCAGCCGAAGAGACACTCTCAAGTGATATATTGCAGAGCACTTTCGGCCCGTGGAATTAGGTCTACGAGGCTGGTCTTCTCGCGGAGACCCTGTCATGGTTTTATTGATTTATAGGATAGTTCCCGCCGCAGCAGCCGGCTGATTGCCAGGAACAATTTAGCTTAAACTTACGCACTTATTTTTACGCTTTGCAATAACAGAGATCGTATGGAAATTACCTGAAATGAAAAGAACAAGAAAATGGGATTAGGCTTAAATTGAAATCGTATTCAGGGTTTTCTTATATAGAAGTTCTAGGCAAGGCAAGATATATATTAATTTGTATATCTTCCACTCTATCTAATATTATTTAAAAATTATATATAACATCTCTATGGTTCATTTAGAGTCTTTAAGTCTCTCACTTCCCATAAAAAATCAAGGACATTTTCCACAAATTAAAGCCAGCATATTTTTGTTTGCCAAAGGATACTCAAATTGTATACTATTAAGTCCATATGCCTATCTATGACCTGGACACACAGGCCAAACCAGCTCCTCTCTCCCGGACCCGGGCAGATGAAAAATCTGTCAAGCTCAACAAACAGACAACTTAATGCCACAAGCCGAGCAACCCATCCCACCAAGCCACAGGAGCAGCCAAGCCACTGGCCAAAGGAGGAGGATGAGGATGAGGACGTGGACTCTGGGGCTCGATGACTTGGCCAGACTGGTCTCTGCGGTAAAATTTAATTTAACATACAATTCAGAAGGCCCGGCGACAAATTCTCTGGCCAGCAACTCCGGCCGCACAATGGCAGCCGAAATTGTTGCCAGGACACACAAAGTTTCCTCAGGACTGGGCACTCTGGCCAGAGGCTCGAACCCTTAATTATATTGAGTGTATGAAATCCTTTGGCCACACAATGGCCAGCAGCAGCAGCAACAGTGAAGCAGCAGGAAGTGAAAGTGGCCATGTCCTTGTCCCTGCTCGCCGTCGTGTTTAATCCAAGCAATTTGCAATTTTTGGTAATTTAACTTGACAAAACTTTTTAATGGGGCGAAGGAGAGCCTCTGACAATGGGAAGAAGGCATTTGTGGCTCCCGTTCGATTCGATTCGCAACTGTTGCCAGGACTCCCTCGATAATCCCCGGAAGAACCCTTCATCCGGGCCTCAATAAAAGCATTATTTTTGATTGTTATGTACTTAAAGCCGAATCTGCTCATGTGCGATGTCTGAATGCAAATTTCGTTTTCAATTTCGTTTTTTATGCCAGCCGCTGGTCTATTATATTTCATGATTTATGATTTCTGGGAGGAGGGGTCCCATTAAGCGGACTAAGGCGTTAATATCCTTGGTGCAGGATGTGTAAAGAGTTGTGGCAATTTCGAGATGATTTGATTTTAATCTCCACTGCCCTCTGGGAATATGTCAAGGAGAGCATTTTGTTTCTACCTATTTTGCAATGTGAGCAGATTAGCGAGCAAATATTTGGAAGTTAAGCAGATTAGAGGAGATTTATGTGAATGGGAAAAGTTTCAGAGGAAACTGGGGTGTTAGGAGTTAAGGCCTAACCTGGGATACTTTAAAGGACTCGCATGTAGCAGGTTTAAATAAAATAAATACAATCTGCAAAGTAGAATATCGCAGGAAAAATTTAGATTATTCTAGAATTCTCTTATAAATTAGAATATGTAATCAAAGTTTCTCTTAGTGACATATTTTTGGATATAAAAATATAAAACCGAGCTTGAACTTCTCAGAAATATTTGGTTTATTCTAGAATTCTCTCATAAAATTGAATATATTATCGGAATATCTGGTAGTAAGCTTTCTTAATATGTGTGAAATATAAATTCAAGCTAGAACATCACAGAAGAACCTGTTTTATTCCAAAATTCTCTCATAAAATGGAATATATAATCAGTTATCAGTTATTTAAGGATATGTAATATATAAAACTAAGCTAAAACTTCTCAGAAATATTTGTTAATTTTAGAACGATTTTATATAGTTAAAATATAATATCAACATTTTTTATAATAAGTTACTTAGAAAATTATTTGGAAAAAATCAGAGGAAGCCACTACAACGCAGCATTATTCGGTTTATTAAATCGCAAACTTCCGCTTCCCCTTCTCGCAGCTCAAATTCGACTGGAAAACTTCGGGAAAATCCCCCTCGAACGACTTCAGCATTCCCTGATAGCTCTAATTACAAACAACAGCAGCAGATCGCGTTGACAACAGAAGCTGCGACGCTGCTCGGGGAATTTAAGTTTAGGGGACAAAGGAGGAAAATAAATGTGCCACCATAAGCCGCAATTTTTGCGCCAGAGTCGCAGTTCCCTCGCCTCCCTGCCGCCGAGCAGTTGAACTGTCAGAAATGACAAATAGTCCTTCGAGGATTTAATTTTGAATGCAACGTTGCAGTGGAAATTAACTCAGAGACGACCTGGACGAGGAAGTCCGGGAAAGCCGTAGCGCAGCAACCACCCAAAGTCTCGCCGAGGAAGCCAGACGGAAAAGGGAGTTAAAGCGATCCAAGGACTCACACACACACCTTTTCCGAGGGGGTGTGTTTACCAGGGGATGCAGCCGGGCCGTTTCATGTTTGTCCGGGAAATTAGTTTCCCTTGGCATCATCATCGGGAAATAAAGGATTTTCGGTTTAGCGGGACGAGTATTTATAAATTGCTCAGCCATACGTTTTATTGCAATTTCTGGAAAGTGGAAAGTGCCGAGCCCCGCAGGACCCGGAGGTTGCCGGGACTACATGACGCACGTGCAGGCCAGGAGCGGAACCCTTCGGGCGGCATCCACTTATTAAAAATATTTGTTTGTTGTCTCCCCAACTGGGCATTGTCTGTGCGGACTCTCTGGCCTTGCTTACTATTCGCTGGGGCGTGTAATTACATTTTTGGATTGCACCTTTTCGGTAGGAAGCTCAGCGCAGGACGGGTCAAAGGATCTGGGATTGCTCTCTTGGACAAGTTGTGAGAGTTGTTTTTCTATTTTGTGATTGAATAAATTTAATTCTGGCTTATTTATTCAAATTTATTATCAATTCCTAAAGAAATAAAAAAGCTTTTCTATAATTTCAGTTACTGAAAAAACTCACATTCACTACGAATAATTCTAGTCCAAAAGGAATTATTAAGAAAACTTTAAAAAAAAGGAATACATAAGATCTTAAATTGAGATGCTTAGACACATGTTCTTTTAATAAAAAAGTGCATTTAAACTTAATTAATTTTGTAATTTTCCTGGACAACTATGTTAATATCAACTTCTACCACAAGTTGGTAACATTTTAGTTTAATTAATTTCCTTATAACAAATTATATTTCAGCATTTCGTTGCAATAACCTTTGCCATAAATACTTTCACAATGCCGAATCGTTTAATTAATTATTCCTCAACCACTGCCCAGATCAGTTCACCTTCCCCGCCGAAACTTGTCCAATTTATCGCTATTAATCATCGCATAATTTCGCTAAGCCATCAGCTCATCGGAGGGCCGTAAACTAAACTCATTAATTACTACAATTAGGCAGTACACATTTTTTCCGCTCGCTCCTTAAATTGTTTAATCTGGCAGTCGTCCCAGGGCCAGGCTCTGCGAGTGCAACGCACGCGACTGAACAGGAAAAACAACTTCCCATTTCGGAGTCCTTAAAGGAGCCCCCGCCGCAAGGATAAGGAATAAAAAATGGAACGGAATGGAAATATATACAAGTGTATGTAGGGCTGCCGTGCAGCTGTGATTAATGGCTTCTTCCAGCACGTCATAAGCGGGCAGGTCCTGGAAAATCCACCAGGCCCAGGCCCAGTCCTCCCCTTCATTATCAAAGGCTGAGTGAGCAAGGTACCTTTTTTTATGTATTTCCCCTGCGAAGACCAGGACTCTGTCGTCCAGTCAAGTATAATTAACAGCTTTGTCGGTAGCAAGGCGGCTTCCTTCGCTGCCCGCTAAGAAATGGCAAAAAGTTGTTGCCCGTTTCATGTAAATGATGTGTAAACACCACGTGCAGGAGTGCCCAGTGCCGAGTGCCGAGTGCCCGAGTTCATAATAATCCAGGGCAGTGCAACAATGTGGCGGTTTTTTTCCTTAATAATACTCAGTGCATATTTCGTGGCGCATGTCCATTAGGCGGGGCAGGGCACGGGGACTCCGCTCCGTAACGAGAGTACAACGACACGTGTCGCCGCGATTTATTAGCATAATTTCTCTTCCTCTCAGGCTCGTCCTTTTTAATGCTCGCCACGGAAGCATTAAAGCGAAATGGATGTTCATCTACCCGAAATGATCCGAGCAAGTTTTCAATTTCCCTGGCAGCCCCCGGGCCTCATCATCGTCAGCATAAATTTCGCAGGAACTAGTGCTTCTTTGCCACTTAATTGTTGTGCATTTGTCAACCTGAGCACACTCCAGAACACGGCATCAAATGCCCGAACCTGTCTCCAGAGCAGGGCCAGGGAAATCCACTCCCGAACCCAACGCGAGACACTTTAAGTTCTGGAAAACTCACTCAGACTCAGACAGAGACCTGAGTGTGGGGCTTGTGCTATTTATGTCTTACTTAGTAGCACATTTGCTGTGACTAGTTCGTAAATTAATTGGATTTGCAATTACATGCCCCACAAGAGCGAGACAGAAAGGAGAGTGGAGAGTGGAGTGTGCAGTGTGTGTCAGAGTGGAGAGGGACTTCAATGAAAAGCGCTGAAAGGCGAAATACCTGGCGTCTGGAAAGTGAATGAAAGGTGCCTGAAAAGAGCGAGAAATATGGGGAAAGTAAAAGAAAGCATGTGCCTTAATCAGAGGAAATATGTACTCAGCAAAATCCATGAAATGCAAACCAAAGCCACAGCCTTTCACTCCAGAACCAGAACTCCACCCTCGGAGCCTGCATTCCTAGCCCTCCCTTCGATCGACCATTAAACTAATTGCTGACTTACAACATTTTTATTGCATTTGCCGGCTCCTTTGCTCCTTTCTCCCTTCCTGGCATTTCATTCCATTCCTGGCATGCCAGCTCTTAATATGCATAACAATAAATGGCCATATGCGAGACGACGAGTGTAAACCCAAACCAAACTCGACAAAAGAGCAGCCAGAGAAACACCCACAAAACCTCATTCCACTCAAGGGGGAAATCAAAATCAAAGGCAGGAAAGCGAAAGCAAATGGCTCGAAGGCCTCACCTGTTCGGGCCAGCATTTCAATACCAATGGAGATTGGAGCCCCATTTCCCCAAAACCAGCAGAAATAGGCAGCAAATTTCATCCGAAATTAAATTAGATTTTTCGGCAGACGAGGAAATTGCAACACGCACGCAAACACACCGGAAAATATTGAAGTTACACACCGAGCGGCAACGCACAGAGCTCAAAATTATAACTCGGCGAATTGCCAGGACTAAAAGTGGCAGACACAGGATCTGCACGCAAAATTCTCGCCGAAATGACCGCCGGCAGTTTGCAGATAAACATTTGGCCCGAAATTCTATATATCTCGTATATAGTACGAGTGCGAGAGTGAGTATCTGGGCCTCTAACTGCGAGTGGTTTGCGTGTCCAGTCAAACGGAAATGGGCAAATGCCTACGCAAATGTGCGCATTTCAATTAAATTTCCGTTTTAATCGCTTTTACAAGCGTTCCATGGCAGCATGGGTTAAGCACGGGGTCCCTGTATGCGTCTGCTCATTAAAACTGTGTCTGGGGCCAGGTCGAGCGTTACAATGCGATGATCTCTCTATCCAGTTGGGCAGTAAACTCGTTGAGAATCACAGAGAGGCACTTCTGCTCTGAGAGGCTCTTCCCTTTTTGAGAACCTCCTGAAGAGGTTACTAACTGAGCCTAGGTACATTTTTGTAATTAAAAAATATTCCCTAAACTCTTTTAATTATATATACAAGTTCCCTTACAAAATAATATATTATTTATTTAGATAATTCTCTTGCCTGACACTCGCTAATTTGAAGTAAACAAAACTAAGCAGAACTGCACATCCTCAAATCCTTGGGATTTTGCGGCTTATTATTGCAGATATACCGCCGTCCGTCCGGCTTCAGGGTAGTCTCGCTGTCCGTGCTCTCCGAGTTGAACTCCTTGTTGTCCCAGACCAGGTGGACGGGGAAGGTGATGGAGATCGCGGAGCTGGAGAAGGACTGTCCGGTGAGCGTGGTCTCCGAGTCGCTCCTGTCGCCGACAAGCCCCTTGTAGGGCACCAGGGCCATGTCTCCATCCTCGCTGAGGCTCAATGAGCTGCTGCACAAATGGGTGTCCAGGTCGGCGTCCTGCAGTCCGCACTCCGAGATTATAGGTGATGTCCGCGTCCCACTATCCGCTGACTTCCAGGCCGTGCTGGCGTGCTCGTAGTCGCCGCCCACTAGGGCCAGCATCGATGACAGGGCCCGCTCCTGGCGCCTGGCAGTGCCTCCGCCGGCCTTGGACCGGGGCGTGGCGTTCAGACTGGCCTCCAAGCTCATCGGATTCCGGCGCAGGAGCTTCTGCAAGGTCTTGAAGGAGTCGCGCATCTCCAGCAGCTGGCCCTCGTCGTAGGGCTCCGTCAGCGGCGTGTTCGGCACCGACAAGGCGTTGATAAGGAACTCCAGGTCGTCCTCCATGGCCATAGGTTTAGGTAGGGATTTTTCAGAAAGGGCACGACACCAAAATTCTGTCTAGGTTTTGGGGTGAAATTTTGAATGTCTGTAACTACTCAATGACGGGGAGAAATAGGGCAACTAGCACAGATTTTAAAAAAATATCCTTGGACATTTAAAGCTGCTTCTACTAACCATCGAAAATGGTTTTGGTATTTTTAAAAAGGAAAGGCTGTTTGTGACCAACTTTTAACAATGTAATTTCAAATTTCGAACTGTCCTTTGTTTATTTTCCCTCCTCCCCAATGGCATCTTGCTATTTGTGGTTTCCAAGGAGTTGTCCTTATCAAGTGGCAAACTTTTTTCATTAAATCCGACTGGGAGGCGACCACAGCTTTAAGGAGAGCCGGAGCCCTAGTCCTTCGCTGCAAAGTCATTACGAACAACTTAAGATTGTGTTAAACACGCCTACATTACCAGATTTTGCATTGGAAGCCGGCGAAAGCAAAGTTTAGGCCAGGCCAGGAGCGGCAGTAAATGCAAGAGGAAGTGGGAACTTGGTTCCGGGCGGCAGGGAGGCCGTGTAATAATTGTAATTTCGCAGCAACATCGCAAAGTGCCAGCGGGGAGGAGGGCAGAGCCGTGCGGCGGGGAAAACACGAAAAATAACAATCAGAAAGCATTTAGCAGCAACTTCTTCCTCCGAAAGCGAGAGTCTAGGGAGCCGAGTTAAGTCAGCCGAAGTGTGTTTGCCCGGCAGGAGGCTCCTGCGAGTCCCGGGTGCGTGTGATTCCCCTTTCCCCGTGTGTCAACGCTTGCGAGGGAAGGAGCTTTAACTGCCTGCCAGGGATTGCTGTAACGATTAAACAAGGAGCTGGAAGGAAACCATATAGGCTACACCCTGCTCCGCCAAACAGCCACATAAATCTCCTTTTGGGGTGTTTCCATGGCTGTCTTAATGGCCTGACCTACTTACGACTACAGCCCGACTACAGATGTATCCCTTTATCGAACACTTAAAGTAACTTGCTCCTTTTAATTGCGCAAATACCACTGGCATTGCCAGACAAGTTGAAAGTTTGCTCCCGCCGCTTGTCCTGCCATTTGTCAGGCAGCAGAAAATATGTTTAATAATCTGAACGCATTACCAAAACGGCAGCAGCCACTGTGCATACACACACGGTGGCTAGGTGTGGGTAGGTAGCAAGGAGCAGCCAGGACGCCGCCTGCGGTAGGGGTTGGGCTCGGGCTGAGGAGGGTTGCACGAAGACGACAACGGGCAAACACATGTAGACTACTCCAAAAAGGCAGAGGACTCCAGGCAGACAAAACAAACATCAAGGGTGAGCAGGAAATATATTTGGAGAGGGAAAGGGGAGAAGCAGAGGAGATGTTGTTTGACAGTGGGACACGTCTGAGGTTTTGTATACAAAAAATCGTACTACAGGCTGGCAAGTATTTGTGGAATAAAGTAAACTGTAGAAAGAACCAGTTATTGCTTACTGTCTAATAAAATAGCTGTCACAAAATATATATTGTATAGCTGAAATATTTTATCTTTTTGCTTCTAAGAGTTATTAAAGGAAAGTATAAAAATTTGTTTAAGAGGGAGACCCTTCCATCTGGGCCCCACTGTGCCGCACTCTCAGGCCCTGGCTGCTCGTCTTTCCAGCCACAAAAGCCTATTAAATAACATGGTCCTACACATGCGACCTCCACGCAGGGAGAGCAGGGAAAGTAAGGGAAAGGACAAGGGCAGCAGCAGCCGAAAGTTTGCCAGGATAAGGCCTCCAGTAGCCGCCAGAGTGAGCGGTTGCAGGCAGGACCCCGCCAAAGTGGCAACACGAAAATATGAAAATATTCATGGCTCAAGAGAAGAACCAAGGAGTAATGACGACGACCATGACAAAGTGGTTGAGGGAAGCTCGCATGCAGGCAAATGGCAAAAAGAAAACAAATAAACAAATAGAAGTGGTTAGAGGGGATCCGTCTCCGGCTGCTCCTGAGACGGCAGTCAGCCAGCCATGTCTAAGACATTTGCATATGGACCCGGGCATCTTGCACTAAATTTAGGGGAAAATTCTATTATCTTAGCTGCTCAACGCACACACAGCCCCTCCTGATGACCGGCCACTTGAGTCCTTCGGGCTCCATGTCTACATGGCTGTGTAAAACACTCCACCGAATTCCGATCCCTGCGGCACTGGCACTTGCACTTGGGCTACATGCAGCTGGAAAATAAATGTTCAATTTGTAGTCGTCGATTGGCAACTTAGTGCCAGTTGAGAGAGACTCGGATCGGAGACGGAGGAAGGCAATTGAACAGTAAAC
This sequence comes from Drosophila pectinifera, assembly GCA_008042775.1. NCBI lineage: Eukaryota > Metazoa > Arthropoda > Insecta > Diptera > Drosophilidae > Drosophila > Drosophila pectinifera. Next base: position 78,862 of record VNKC01004837.1, on the reverse strand, counting down.
GAAACTAATGCAGGAATTTGGCAGAGTGCCATTGACGGATGCCGTGGGCACTCGGCTCTGTGGAAAGTGAAATGGGAAAGCAGGCAGGCTCATGAGGTGAAAACAGTTCTATATATATTCCTAATTTATACCCAGCATTAAGTATTCAGCAAACAAGATGGGCACGCGGAAGATGAAGTCATATCATTAACTCTCGGTAACAAAGCCAAGGCATACCTTTTGGCCCCTCGATAAGCAGCCCATTACTCAGCGGCCCGCAAGTGTCAGGACCAAAGGGTCAGCCCCGACTATCCTTGATTTACTGGCCGCCGGGACCCGCTTGGATCAGCTAAAAACGGCCGAGGCATAATAATAATTTGTTACATGTAAAAAAGCACAGCGCCGAAAGGAGATAAACAAAATAAATGACAAAAGCATGTCAGCACAAAGAGCGGCAGCAGCCCCGAAAAGCAAACTAGAATGGAAATGGAAAATGGATTCGCCCCTCGAAGTTGGGAGGCTTTCCCTGAATTTCCCAGAATTTCTTTGTTGCAACCCTCAGCGATTTCCACGAGACTACGACTACAGACATTTGCATAAATTATCATTTGGTGAGCCAGAACAAGAGCGGAGCCAAGATATACCTTGGGCCGGCTCCCGGGGTTGGGGTTGGGTAATAAAGGCAAATGCATAAAACAACATAAAATAAAACAAGAATTTATGTTCGCAGAGAAGCAAATATCAAACAAATTGCAATAAAATGCAAATTTAAATAGAAACGCAAAAGTACAAGTAGCGGCTGCCTGCGCATTAAAGTCCTCTCAGAATGTTCATTTCATTTGGAATCTAAATATTTTATGCTTATTTTTAAAGCATTTTATGGCCGCAAAAGAGCGCGGGAAAGGGGCAAGCCCCCGGGCTTTTTTCAGAAAGGGGGTCCTGGTGTTTTGGGGTTTGTCGCCCCCTCACCTGGCTTGTTTCCGAGCAGCTGAGCACAGCTGCGGCAGTGGGAAGACAACATTTCCTTACATTTTAATACACTTTTCCCCCAAAACACGCCCACACTCGGTCTCGGAAGAGAGAGCAGAAAGCACAGCCGGGGGCAGGTGCGAGGGTTTCCCCAGCCGCCATTTGCTTTTTTAAGGGAAAACTTTTTCTGCACAATGAATTTTTGCGCATTTTCCACCTGTATGAGCTCGCCCGGAGGGGGTCCGGGGGATCCGAGGCAGCCCGACCAGGAAATCGATTCGTTGTGGTTGTTGCTCCGGTAATGAGACTTTCCATGACCAAAGCGGAAAGCGCCGCAAGGGCGACAGCGCATTTTCCAGTGTTATTTGTTTTTTTTTTCAGCTTTTCCAGCTCGTTTCGGAGAATTTGCAACTATGCAAATCCAAGGTAAATAACGGAGCTTAGTCCTCCGGTTCAATTACTGGCCAAAGGACCTGCCTGAGCTTCTTGTCCTTGCCGGAGCAGAGAAAGGGAAAGCCATTAGCATGTGTGCGAAAGGGGAAGCTGGGAAGCAAATCTCAGCTAATTAAAGTCAACAAGCGGAATCATTTGAAATGCAAATGTCAAACGGCATAATGGCAAGATGTGGGTGTGCGAGTGTGTGCCATAATATGTGTGTCGCAGGACAGAAGAAAGAGCAAGGATATAGGGACAAGCGAGGAATAAAAGAATATCGTGTCTATCTTTTTGCCCTATTTAAACTGAAGTTTTACTTGGCATTCTTCATTCTTATTATTATTTTTATTATTTTCCCCTGTTGTTTCTCGAGGTACTGATGTCAGATATACGGCCTCTTTGAGGCAGTTTATTAAGGACCTCATCTTGGGATACTCCTAAAGCAAATTTTCCTCCCAAACTCATTCAGTTAACACTTTCCCTCACATGCTCCCATAAGGGTCCCTAACAAGCACCCGCACAGGAAACAACAATTTTTTGCTCTTTAAAGTCGAAGTACACAGGAAAATTTGATGAGGGTAATTATTGGCAGACTCCTCGGGGCAGGGAGGAAAGGGTAAACCCAGATTTATGCCCGATACAGATGGGAAGCTGGGGCTGCGCCGGAGAAAAAATGAAGATAGACAAGGGCAGGGCTTAGAAACCGCTGGAAGGAGGGAATTTCAATTAAAATTAGCACTTCGGTCGTTAAAATAAAATATTGCTAATTAGATTGGCAGAGACCGTAGACCGGGCCGGCTCAGTAGTAGCTTCGTCTCCGTCTTTGCATTGATTTTAACATGGTCATGAATATTAAATTACCAGCACACAGTGTGTGTTTGTGGGGGGAAAAGTTTGTGAGCCATAAATTAAAATCAACGCCCTTAGAACACGCCCCTCTGTTCGCTCCCGCCCCTGGCTCCCTGCCTCTGAGCAGCCGCCACTCAGAATGTTGACGGTAATTAACTTTTAGGCATTTTCCATGCATATTTATGTGGGGTGTTGGGTGTTGGGTGTTGGATGCTGGGGGCTGGGTGCTGGGAGCCCACTTGCATAACATTAACATGGACGAGGGGGTGGCGTCCGCCTCCTGCCCCTGACAGATGATGCGTGCAAGGCCGGCTTCCTGCTCTTCTTCTCTTTGGAGGAGACTGCCTTACACCTACAAGGACCTTGGCAGATTCATCTGGCACTCGCCTTCTATTTTTACACGCCATCTGTGAATGTCGTAAATAAATAATGAATTAATCATACAGTTTAGCGGATTTTTTTGCTCTGCTCGAGTCCTGGCTGCCCCAAGACTTTTCAATTGCGAGTTCGGCTGAAAGAAGTCCTTGAGTTCCGCCGTTTGTGCATTCACTTATACATTATTAATGATATATTAAATAAAAAGCGTGGGGCATCACCGACATGAATGGTTTTCTTTATATTTCCATTTGAAGGCTTGTCAGAAACATAAGGAGGCTTTCTGAAAGCGTCGTTTGATGGAAGTCCTGTAGTAAGGAATGAGTTTACTCCTTAATGGTTTTTTTATTTTTCCAGCTTGTTTAATGGCGTTTGGAAAAGAAAACAAGAGTGGGTCCTGCAACCAATGTTAAATATTTTTCCAATAAAATGAAACCCTACTCAATTGAAACCTCTGCCCAAACAATTCGTAGTGTTTCTAGTTTTGCCTTTTAATTGAGGCCAAAATAGGCAAAGGTTTGTCACAGAACGGCACTTAAAACTCAATCAACTGCAACTAACCATATTAAAAGGGACAGCAGCCCCAGGAGCTGTACAAATAACGCATACGCCATGTGGTGCAGCCTCGGCATAGAAAATAAAAGAATGCAATCAATTTGTCAACGTCTGTGCTATGGTGTTGCTGTTGGTGTTGGTGTTGCTGTTGCGGCTGCCACCGTTACACGGCCGCATGTGTGTCTGCATTTTGTACCGCCTTCAGTCCTGCGTCCCTCCGCCCGCGTCCCTCCGCCCGACCACTCATTCATCCATTCGTTCGCCTGTCATCACACACGTATGCCGGCAATTTATGTGTCGTCTGCGTCTGGACGTTTTTTGCTGCCCCTGCCTTCAGCACAACGACGACGACGACGACAAGTTGCCAGTAAATAAATTTAAAAGCGCTTAAAAGAGGGGCGTGGCGCCTCTGCAATTTACCATGTCGGAAGGTGACTTGACAACATTTGCCGGCTGGGCTTCGGTTTCAGTTGCAACCAACGAGGATGATGATATTCCAGTCTACTATGACACGAGTAAATTCAATTAAAATGTCAAGCCCCTTGCTCCGGGGCAGGTTTTGGCTTAAATCAATCTGGGACTGGGCTGCCTCTGTTACGACTAGGAGCCAGCAAACAATGTATTTTTAAGTAAATTCAATTTATTCTGGGAAATAATAAGAGGCAGTGTGTGGATTTTTAAAGGAAGCCTGATCTCCCATTGCCAGTTTATTAATCATACTGCTCCCAAGGTAGGTGCCGACCCCTAATTTGAGGTTCTCCCTTGGTCACAGCTCTGCCATCATCCCTAATCACATAACGCAGCTGCTCGAGTCCAGGGATAACTGCAGATTCCTGCACTTGTGGGTTTTGTGAACTTGAGTAGAGGCAAAAACACAGCTCGGGGCTCTGAAAACAGCTCGAAAAACAAACAATGCATAAAAACAGCAGCAGCATCAGAGGCAGCATCAGAGGCAGCCGGCTTGGGGCAGGAGAGGAACGTGTTGTTGCCGCTGTGCTTATGATATTATTGCACTTGTCAGGCTCAAACACACACTCGTACCTTCCACTAGAGCCTGCAACAGACGCCACAAAGTATGCAAAGTTTTTCCTCCAAAGCGCAAATGAAAACAGCAAACGACACACACAGAGTTACAGCCGGGGAGGGGAGGCAGTCCTGGAGAGTTATGATATGGGGGAATGGAGAATGGGGAATGGAGAATGGAGGAGTGCATACAGCTCAGGTATGCGCCTGTGTCATTTGGCTACAAAGACATACCAGCCAGCAGCCAGCATCCCAACTGGAAATATGTCAGCTCACAGGGCGTATGAGTAATAAGCACGAGTGCGGAGCAGCTGCAAGTCAGCTCGACGGCTCAAAATCAAATTTGCACATCAGCATTGGAATGAAATGCATTGAAATGTTAGCCACAGAGCTATGGCTATGGAATGCAAGTCGCCAGTCAAAGGTGGGATCTGGCTTAGTAAGTCATCGCTGCACAGGGAGAACTCTTCAGGGGTTCCCTGGATAAAGTAACAAGGGTTCAAGGACCTGGCTTTCGATTTAGCCTAAAAATACTTGACATTATAATATTAATTAGAGATGAACCTCTTCGGTATTAAGTTGAATTCATTGTTAATTTAACTCGTAGATATCAAGCAGTGTCTTTCGTAGTTATCCCCAACTCCTTGGCATTTCCCAAGTGCTGGAGTATTTCTCTCTCTGTATGCGAGACGACGGAGAGATACACCGAGAGCTTAACCTCTTTCCCGGCTGTCGTCGTTATTGCTTTTGGGAATATGCACGGCATGCCGAACACTCGCTCCCAGTCCTATTTCCATTTGCATGCCGCAGCTCGAATCAGTCTGCTCTGTTTTATACATTTTAATTTGAGTGAGCGAGAAGTCAGGAGCCCCGCATGGGGCAGAGTCACCGCAGAGCCGGAGCCCTGCTCCTTCCACATTACAGCAACCCAGCTCGGGGGCCAGCTCTCTTGGCATTTCGCTCCGCTTCGTTCCGCATCTATTTTTTATAAGCAGACGCAATTGTTTCGAAAATGAAAGGTTAAAATGTTAAATGCGACTTTGGCTGAGAACAATGGGTTAAGGGTTTGGCTGCTGTCATTGTTGTCTTTGCCGCTGCCTCAGAGGGTTGGTGGGAGGCTGATGGTGGCCACCAGGAAACCAGGAAATGCAGGCCCCTTTGGGGAGATCAAAACATGAACTTTGTCAATGAACTTCACATGTAAAGTTGCGCAGGCAGAGCTGAGTTTGATAAATGGGCTTAGGGAAGCTGGGAAATGGAGCAAGGGGAATTGCAGAGTTCAGGACCACAACATACAGCAGGTCTCCAGGACTCTCAACTACTATTTTCGCTGAAAATTTCACTCAAACGAATATTTTGACAGGGAAATCAAGGAGATGGGACTTTGGAAAATATTACTAAATGCTTCCCTTGCCTTGCTTATGAATATTTTTCCCTGGCTGCCCTTGTGCACACACAAATATTCTGTTTTCTGTTTCAATTTCACCTCTGCGTCAGAGGCTCAAAAATGCATCAAATTAAAAATATTTGCGCAGGGATCCAGGCACTTTCGGGCTGCACAAGTGCCGTGTCCGTCTCTGGAAATTCATCTGCAACCTATGATAAAATTTAGTTCTTGGCCTTTTGTTCATATTAAATTTTGATGGCCAGCCAGCCACAAAGGGATGCCGAAGCTTTTTGTTCATAAACATTTTTGTGTGTCCGCCCGAAGGGAGCGGGCCCTCCGGAATGCCTTTCTTTCCTCTTTTGTGGGCAATTCAGGCATTAGAGATAGGCCAGGCTGAGATGGCCGGGAGAAGGCGAAATTAGGTCAGGCAAACAATAAAAATCATCAGACAACGCTGAGACTTGATGAGCTCGACGGCTCGATAATGCTGGCAAAAGGACATTGGGGCTGGCAAGCAGATCAGGAGAGGAGAGGAGGGCGGCCTGTCAACCCCTAATGGCATAATCTTCACTAATTTAGCGCTCATTAATTTCTAGCGCAGCCATTCTGTTTGATAACACGAAGAGCGTAATTGAATTAAAAGTGGATGCAGGACAATGGAACAGCCTTAGCTTTGTCCGTGGCCATCATAAACATCAACATGTCGTGGCCAGGACTTCTTTCCGTGCTTTAATTAAAGTTGCATAATGAGGAGCCTCCTCCTGTGTCGATATCTTCGACGTACTCTCTCCTAATCAGCATGCCATTTGTGTAATTTGTGTCCTCCGTGGCAGAGTGGCAGTGGAGCTCGGAGCTCCTGCCAGCTATCGCAGCCTAATCATCTCGAGGCCCATTCGTCCTTACGGCCTTTGCCATTGTCGCCCTGTCCTGGTCCTGAGCCTCGTCGGGTTTTATTATAATTAGATAGGAATTGCCAGGCACTCGAAGACAGGAGACTCCTGGGGGTCCTGTCCCGGCCTGCGTGTAATGTCTCCTGCCTGTCATCTCATCAGCACGCACTCCGTTCTGGGACCCGTTCACCGTCTTGTCTTATCCTTTTGCTACTTTGACTTCCTGTCGATTCGGATGCTGGGTCAGCAGTTTTTAATTGAATTGCACGCGGTTTGCCTTTGGCTTTGAGCTCGTTTATTATGCGCATTTATTTGCATTTTGCCACAAGTCGCTGAATGCAATTTCTTTTGCGGCTAATTGTGTGTGTTTTCTGCGGCTGAGCAAACTTGGCTCGCTGAGAGTCAGCAGAAAGTGGGGGGAAGTTTTAGAGAATTAAATGGGTATTGTTGGCGGAGGAAAGTTTGGAATGTAGTTTCAGGGATCTGGACTAAGGCAACATCAACATATACTCTTGGTTTCCTTCTCCATACTTCCCCTACTGCCCATCATCGTCCTCCATCATCTCTGGAAGTCTTTCGCATTATTCTGGTCACTTTATGTCCGGAGATAAGGCGACGGACTAGCAAAGGGCCAGCCGAAGAAAAAATGGGAAATAATTTAATAAGGGAAAGTTCCCCAGATCCCCATTGACCTTTTCCCCCTTGGCTGGGTGTGCAAAGCGGTTGACATAAATAAAAAATGTTACTACATTTTGGCACATTACACAAGAAATAAAAGAGGAAAAGAAAGGCGGATGAAGCCCGGAATGGGGCCTGGAAGGAGCCTGATAAAATGGTGAAAAATGTTTAAATGTGTTGGCCAATTCTCGGGGAAACGTCAGGGCGATTTGGGTCAAGCAATCAATTCTGGGGGTTGGGCATTCTTCAGCACCCCGGCAATGGATTCGCTTAATTAGATCTCATGTTCGTGGAAGCTCTGGGCACTCACTCTCCAAATTATTCGCATCCATCCAAATTATTTCGTTAGTCGGGGCCAAACAAATTAAAATAAATGTTTGTCAAAGGTCGGAGGGCACGGAGAGTCAACAAATTAAAAATTGTGTGGCTTGCGGGCGTGGCGGCAGGACGAAAGGTACTTCTTGGGGTCACTTGGCCAGGTGTTTGCCAAAAAGGTTTTACGTGTTTGCTTTTTCCCCTCACTTTGGTTCGGTGGAAAGGTCAACCCCTGCCAATCGCCAATGGCTTTATTAAGTGCTATGGGGATATGAGGACATTTTAGGGAAACTGACACAAAAAGGTAGCCAATTTGGCCTAAAAATTGTGACTAATCATCGGGGTTTATAAGGGAGTTGTACTTAAAAGTAATATTAACTATTTTGCATTGAAACAAAATTATTTTTCTCTGTTTATAAGCTTCCTTAAGTGCAGCCTTTAATTTAGCCTTAAAAATACATAACCCTGACCGAGCTCTTGATGTATTCATTTTTTCATATTTTCCCCAGCCTCACAGCGACGGCTTTCGTCACTGAGTGACGCCCCCGAAGTATGAGTATTCACAAAAACTGATTCACAAAGTGCCCCTGGCAAATGGAATGATATAAATTCGCATCTCTGGCGGAGGGCACGTCATAATGTTTATCAACAATGGCCGCAGGTCGTGTATTGATTAAAAATTTTGCAGTAAACTGTGGGGGAAAATGGGGAGGAAATCCCTATATACACTTGTTGCCTGCCCCTCGCAGCCTCGGGTCTCAATTTCAGTTCAAAGGCCTCGGAGCTGGCGCTGGGGAAACTTTACAAAAATTGTGATTTTAAGCCGCTTTCGCTGACGGCCGCAGAAATTTAATTAATAAAAATTATTTCGCAGTTTTTTACGCGGATGAATAGGCTTTTTTTAAGTCCTCGGTGGCCACGTGTTGGAAATCTGATTATAATGACACTCGACTATGGCTCCGAATCTGGTTTCTGTTAAAAGCAAAATGACCACAGGCCAAATCCAGACTTACTTGCGCTTCACAAATCAAAGAGACGAATTGACATACCTGGAAATAAAACAGAAAACAAGAGGGGATTTTATTAAAATATTTATAATTGCTTCGACATATAACCGAAATGTGCGAGTAATAAAATCCACATCCGATAAGATGGGCCACCAATTAATTTAGTTCTTATTCCCTGGAGATTATAATCGCCATAAATTAATGCCTTTCCCCTATAACCTCTCCCACTCAGTAATCAACGCAAGTCAACGCCCCGGCATTACTGCCGTGCACTATCTCCAAATAAATCAAATTGTTATTGCATTTCAAATCAGAAGCCTTGCATTATTAATGCCGTCCCTCGCTCGGCTCACAGGACATGCTAATGGAGTGGAGATGGCTTGACCACCGGGAGCAGCGGCTTAAATCAGCTCCGAGCTAAAGTCCAGGGACAGTCGGCAAAACGCTGACAGCTGACAAGCCGCAATCCGCAGAGCCAGCAGGAGGACGCTGGCCCGAGTGGGATAACAATAAAAGGGCCAGGGGCGGAGCACTTCACGCGCTGGCCGCAGGACTTGGCTCGGCACACCTGGGGAGCTGGGGAACCCACCTGAGCAGAGGCAGGAGCCGGCAGGCGGCAGCCGGCAGCCGGGGCTCTTTGAATAGTTCATGAAGCTGTCACTTTGTCCTGTCTAGGAGGTCCCACTCCCACACCCTCACACAGTGGGCTGTGTGTCATGTGAATGGGTTAGAACTCGAGGGATAATGGGATTAATGGCACTTGTGTGATAGAGAAAAGATTTTTGCAGTAAGGTAATGTTTATTCTGGAAAGGAAACCTGGGAAGAGATTTCTTATATACAGATATTACTTAAGGACTTAGATTAGAAATTGTAGAACTTTTAAATATATTATATTTGCTAGCAATCATTAGTTCTTTAAACTCTAGAGGTCAGTCAGAATGTCTTCAACTATTTCCTAAACTAAAATCTCCATTAATCCTGTAAGGCCCCACTGTCCAGTTGTGTTGTCATTGTGTAGGTTATTCTGGCCCAACTCTGAGTGAGTCAGAGCCCCAAAAAACCAGCTCCTCCTCTGCCCAGTTCCAATCGATTGACACTGTGATTGACTCTCTCCAAGGTATTATTCGTGTGGGAAAGTTCTGGATCCCTTCGCCTGCCTACGTGCCTGCAACTGGACTTAGATATTGTCTCACAAGATAGCTGGAAGGGAACCCCTGAATTATCTGCGATATATGATAATTAAGAGCGAACCACAATCATTTTCAGTGGCCATAAACCGAAAAGTTGAGAGTTGGCTTGTTGTCGTTATTCGTTATCGATTCGTGTTATGTGCTTTGATTTCATTTCCCTCGTCAGCTCGTCGGTTTATCAGTTTTATAGTGTGATTCTTGGGAAATGCAATAAACTGGCTCGTTGATAAACATCTGTCAGTCTGTCAGTCGGCGGGTGTCTCGATTAGGGGACGGGGTCCCCTCCTCCACTTTTATGGCTTACGTGCTGCATGTAATTGCACCCTCATGCGGCGCTGAATGCTCAAGTAGCTGATCCATGACGGGCTCAACTGCCAGGTGAGGTTAACCCACATTCGACCCATTAAAACGGAGATCCATGGGTAGGCCTCATAATGCGATTCATCCTTTTTGAGCTTCTAAGTACTGAGCATTTTTAATGACCATGTTTGGGGTTACGCTCTTAAAATAGTTGTATTGATATATGGACTAGCTGGTTTATAGGCTGTATCTCTATTCCTTTAATTTAAATTAAGAGTAGATTTTCTCTCTCAGTTCTATTAAGTTTGCGTTTTACTTTAAGGTGTTTTAATATTAATTTAATTTCTGATAAGTCTTGCCTGTATTATCCACCCTTTTGAAATATTTCCTTTATCTGACTTTAAAATTCCATTGACATATTTTTATACAAGCTGGAAATTCCCGTGGTCCGTGCAGGGACCCCGTGTAAGGTACCCTCAGCCGAGGGATTACCAGGCATTCCTTGCCTTCCGCAAATCCCCTGTAATTCCGCCATTAACACTTGACCAGGAACCCACTCGGACGCTGGGAGTGGGCAGGGGTAGGGGATCGGGGCACATAATAACCCGGCGATAGGCATCTCTGCACCCGGGAGCGGCCCACACACGCGGCCAGCTAGGAAACCTGAGGAGTCAACCAGCCCGTTGACAGTTGGCGCTGTGCAGGACTCGTAAAAAACGGAGCCTCCTGGCAGGGCCTGGGATGTACACACACATGTGTACATGTGTGTGAGGATAGGGGAGAGGGACGCATAGTCGGGTGTGCACAATGTAGTTTTTAACGACACCTCACGACCCGTGGCTGCTGCTGCTCGTGCCGCATGTGGCAGGCTGCGGGGTGACTTTTTATGCGGCTAATTAAAAATAAGAGAGAAACAACGGGAATTTTTTAGGGCCCCATTAAAGAAGGCAAGCGTTTAACAGCCATGAAAGAGCACCCCCTTTGCCACAAAAAACCACAAATTTAATGTCATTTAATGCATTTACAAACAAAACGAATGTTTAAACAATTTTCGCGTTGAACTCTTTGTGGGCCCCGCCTGCAGTTCATTTAGCTGGAAAATTTGCATATTCATGTAAATTAAAAACTTCCGTTTTGACACTCGAAGGAACAACAGAAATCGTTTTGCAAAAATGTTGCATTGATTTTTCGCAAATCCCTTTTTGCCGCCCCCCGCATAATTAAAAACGTTTCGTAGCCAGACGACGGCTGTTGTTAACTGCTGGAATTTTCCAATTCCATTTCCATTAATTTGCATATGGGCGAAAATGTGTGAAAACGGTTGGAAAATATTATTGTTAAATCGCTTGTAAATTTGTTTAAAGTCCCCTTCTTTGATTTTATTTATTGTGCGACTCGCTTATAATGGATACATCGGCCCTTACAAGCTGATAATGGCACTGCAGCAGCGGCGACATTATTTCCCTCATTAAATTAATCATTTTATACCTGTGTTCTCGGTAAATGTTCCTCTAATTTGTTTTAAAGCCTTGCAATCCAGCAAATCAATCAGCAAATGGAGTCTCTTACCTCACGGAATCGGTAAATCAAACACGGAGACCCAGAACTCAAACTGCAATCGGTTCAGGTGTGTTTGGCGAGGCATTGACATGAGCCGGGGCTCGAAGGCAAACACCACCCCGGGGGAGGGGTGCTAGCCCACTTGGGAGTCTCAGGCAATATAGGCAAACAAGGCCGATAGCATAGACAAGCCCATCCAAAGCAAGTGCTTGTATTGCGATGGCTAATTACGGCCCCGATAAAGGCCAAGATAATTATTCGGTATTGCTGGCTGATTAGAGAACTTCAGATAATATTCCCAGACGTTAAAGTACTGAAATAAATATTGGAAAATGTAGAACGCCCCAACATTCTTTATATTATTATCTAGAAAATCTTAATGTCCCACCTATAACTCCCCCATAAAATTTGCATTAATTTGTATCTGGTTAATTGTAGTTTTTCGGCGCATAATGTAGTCAGTCGTCCCCATATATGGACTCTCAGTGCCAACCGCAATCGGCATCGCACAGAATAATTTTCCAACCAGGCGATAATTTATTTATTTAAATAAAACAAAAAACAGCAACAGGAGACCGCGGAGAGCATGGCCGGGCCATTATTTATTTATTTATCATTTAAATTAGCGCTTAAATAAATAGAAAAATAAGCTTTTGCTGCAATTAAATACTGGCAATAAAAAACTCCGCACTTTATTGGGGTGCACAAATGGAATTTACATAAATTAAGTGTAGTTTGCAGCCGGTATCGGGTCAACCTTTTCTCCATTGCGGCTTATTTATGGCCCAGTCGAGTGGGCAATATGTTGCCACTTTGTTGTTTATTGTGGAAGATATTTATTTCTAAATATTTGCATACCTAGTTCTACCGTAATTTATGGAAAACCAGTAAGGCCTTTAAAGAGCAATAAAACCACCTCTCTCCGAGCCGATTTTCATAAATAAACAAATAAAGCATTCCTAAGAATCCAATTCAAGTCAAGTCCCCAAATTAAATGTAGAACAAGAAAATGCATTCGGACACTAGCAGGAAAAACAATAAAGTCACTGGCCCCTTGGAAATGGGAATAATTCGATGTGAAGGCAATAAAATTTTAATAACTTTTTCGCCCGGTCACTGGACACAGCCGACCCAGAACCCTCATCGCTCATCGCTCATCGCTGATTGCCGCAGCCGAAAATTTTAAAAACTAAAAACACAGACCGAGGCAAACAAAATCGGAAATCAGTGAAATGGCCAGCGGCGACCAATGGAAACTAATTAAATTAAATCAATAATGGGCGTGATACGGGATGAGGGCCTGCCCTCAGAACTGAGCTGACACCGAAAAAAGTGAGCCACCAAAATCCAATAATTTTTAACGCAATTTCCATTGCCCCGCAGTGGCTGCCTTGGTGGCCGAAAAATCCCAGAAATACGGAAAGTTCTGCGGTCAAAGCTGGGGTCGGCGGGGCAAATAAACAAAAGTAATTATAACGCAAAAAATGGAAGAAACAGAGAAGCATTTACAAAAACCTTGACAATTGCGCCGGGACATGCAAAACGCGCATAAATTACGGCGGGAGCAACAAAATTACGGCCAGGAAAATATTATATATTTTCTTTTCTTTTTTTGAACTTTTGTAATTTCGCATTTAGCGCTGAAAAAGCCCGTGGAAAGTAATTTCCAGATAAGCGCCGTGGCCCGTCCAAAATCAGCACTGGGAGGGGTCGCCAACCCAGAGCCTCACAGCTGGTTTGACATTTATGGTGGAAATAATTAGAAGCTCTCGCAGCGGGCACTTTTCCGCGGGAAAATCCAGCGGGGCGGCGGGGGAGGTCTCCACATGGAGCGTGAAAGTGGAGTAAGCTCCGGCATGTTAATGGAAAATGCTTGTAGAGAGGGGTTTGGTATGTGCATAAACACATATTTATGAGATTGGCTTTGTGGGTTTGAAACAGGTCCTTGACAGTACTCCTTTGAAAGCGTTTCCTTTATGTGCAGTTCCATTTGGATATTGGGTTACTGGTTTATAGTAAATTACAAAAAATGGTTCATTAAAAGGGGTTCTTTAAGCATTTATTGTTGACATTGAATGTGGTTCAGTTTCCATAGGGATATTTATTTCAACTTGCAAGAATGAGTTCAGCAAATTGTTTAAAGTCCACATAAAACTATAGGAGTATTATCCATATAAATATCACAAATTTAATTAATTTCTTTATGTCTTTATCTATTTTCAAGTGCAAACGAGGTCACAAAAGGCAGCTTAGAACTTGACTTGTGCCTCCCCTCAAAAGGACATCCCATAGGTAAACCGCCAAAGCAACCCCTGGGCCAGCGACACCTTATCAAGATCTGGAAATATCAATTACCCGGGCTTTATCTGTCCATCGCCAAAGTAAACGACGACTGCGCACCAATTAAAGTCGTGATGATGGTCCGAGGACAAGTTGTCCAAATGCAAAGCCCCTGGGGACGCTGTTGGTATCTATCCCCCGAAAGGAAATGTTAAGGACCTTCGGTCATTAGGCCCATGTAGATGGAGCTGGACACGTGACGCCATAATGCATATGTCTGCAAGTCTGGACAACATTTACTGCCACTTAGCCGGGCTTCTTGAACCCACTCACTCTCACTGGCTCCCCGGGAAACTCCCTGTATTTTTCGTGTTGGCCCCTTTGGGGATGGCCCACACACACCCAAAACAAACGCTGAAAATGATGCACTGGGGAAAACGGGTGCTCCTGTTTTTGGAAAGCCCACAGCCTAGAGGGTGGAAAGCAGAGTCGGGCAGGAATTACGCTCCCAACTGCTGACATTTACTCGTGGCAAAATAATTTTAGAACTGCGAAAAAAGGGCCATTTTAAATGAATTAGAGAAGGTGTATGTGCCCGCTCTCTCCTGCTAACCGGGCCCTGTTTGGGTTTCATTTCCTTTTATTACCACGATTTTTCTTCTATTTATTTGTTATGTTTTCCTTTCTCCTCCTTTCAGCAATTAAGCTGGCTTTCCTTTCGTTGGCTCCTGCGCTTATTATCCTGTTTCTCCCAGGGATGTGCTCATGTGACTGGGTTTGTTCGCAGCTTTAATTTCCACCGCCTCCCCGGGCTGCCTCTACACACGCTGGTGTGTTAATTAGCCTGGCGCTGAATTTTGTTTATTAATTATGTAATTCATTTTTCCGCTTAATTATATTGAGAGCGAGGCGGGCCTTAGGAATCCAAATGTATCTACATACAAAATTCCTGTAATTGGACTGTAATTAACTGAACTGCCTGACTTGGGGAGTCGGGGCAGCCCAAGGAAGGCAGTATTCCCGCCAGGTTTCCTTTGGCCAAATGAATTTGTGTGGCTGTACACACAAAAATAACAACCAAATGACCAGGATAAGGTCTTGGGGGAGGCACTCAAGAGAGTTACGAGTTCCATTCACGTTTAAGTTCAAAGGATATTAAAGGAATTCAGATTAAAAGCAAAGAGAGTCTGATGGGAGCAAGGAACTCTGATAAGTTGAAATCTTTGTGGCATGGAACTTCATTGATTCTCTTATATAGAACACATTTTAAAAAATCATTACCTCATCAATATATCAAATATTTTCCACACCTTCCCCTACTCCAGCAATTGTTTTCCTTCCCCTAAATACTTTATAAAGTAACCCATTTAGAAGCCACCATTGTTAAGCGCCTGAAAAAACCGCTTGGAACTGGGACCACATACAACCTGAACTCTGGGCGGTTGCCGATGGATTCGACACACATCTATCCAAAGAACGTTGCCCCAGGGTTGGTGGTGGCGCAGAAACAATGGAATCCTGCCATATTAAGCGAAACAAATGCAGTGCAATCATCTGACACAGGACCTGGGAGTCCAGGGAACTCGAGGGATGAGGGCTGCTTTCGGTGGGGTGGCAGTGGTGGTGGGTACAACACGAAACATGTTGCAAAAAATATTTCCGACGTGTTCCGTCGTCCAACTGCACCGTGGATGGTGTCATAAATCTCAAAGGAGCGGGCAACAAAGGCGAAAGGAATGAGGAATGTCGAGGTGCCGAAAGCAGGCCAAGGATACGGCGACAGGATGCGGCGGAAAATAAGCAAGCTGCATAATAAACACAGAACAGAAAATTAATGATTTACGAAGAGCGACAACAAGTTGGGAAAGTACGTCGCCGTCCACCAGGCAGTCCCGATTACCTGTCCTAAACAGGTAGAGGAGATGGAGTTGGGTGTGAAAAATGGCACAAGCCCAGGGAGAGAGGAGAGTGCAAATGCACAGGGAGAATTTATGGTATATTACTATAAAAATCAGAGAGAATTGTATAATCTGTTCACTCTACGAATCCCACTATATTTCTATCTATATATACTATAAAGATATCTATTTTTTCAGAGTGAATAACTCCCTGGATGACTACCACTCGCTTATCTAATCAACTCTTCTGCCGGTGGCGGTGTCGGCGTCACTCCGGACTAGGAACGTGTGTCATCGTCATCCATGCGGGGCTGGCGGGCAATAGGAGAAGCCCCAGGCCGGGCCTCACCTGGCTTGTGCCATTATGCGGTGCCGAGCAGCTGCCCCGAACCAGCTGCCCCCGGGACGGGGACGGGGACAGGATGCCTTTTGGCATTGTCCGCCCTGAGTTCTGACTCTGCGCCTGCAGGCGAAGGTCCCCGAACAATGGAAATTGAAAATCAGTTGCAGGCTGGCCGAAAAGATGCGCCAGGATACTGGATTCTGGATACTGGAATCTGGGTAAGCTCTGCACTCTGTAACGCTCACAAATGAGCCTCATTTTCGGGCCCGATAAACAGATAAGGCTGATAAGGGTCTCTCTCTCTCTCTGATGGGGAAACATTCAACCCAAATAGATACAACACAATTGGGCCAAAAATATGTTTCAGATATGGCTATCAAAGCGGCGTGGCTCTTCTATTAAGTCCAGGGAAACTCGGCGATAAAGTGTACACATTATAATAAATATTAAGGCTTCCAGGGTAAGACTCTGCTCTAAATATTAAAAGAATTCCTAATGAAATGTTAAGGGTACGCCAAAGGGAAGAGAGATTTTCTTTGATATAAAAATCTCTTCAAACAGCTTATAGCCTCCTTTGTCTTGTACCTATTTTTGCTCCAGAAGCAGGAAATCCAGGATTAGTGGACATATTTCAAGTCCAAGTCCTGTTTATTCTCTGACTTTATCTACTGTCACTTTCTGCTGCCCGAAACCGAAACAACTGTGAAATATTTTTGCGCATTCATTTCCCTAAAACAAAAATGCCATCTATCCCGGTCTGACTCCCCTCCTTTTTTCGGGCTATATCCTTCTTGACCTGACTCGACGGCGACAGTTGATTCCTTTCTCGGTTGCGTTCTTTGTGCTGGCAGCCGCTGCAATTTGTCACTTTTCGCACTTTGTTGTGTCCGCTGGCTGTCCTCGTCCTGTCCAGATGACAGGATGTGCAGGCACTTGAAACATTTGGCATATTAAAATTGTTTGCCGTCGACAATTGCCACTGATTCGGAGGACGTCATGAATTCAGCAGCAGGTGAGGGAGACGCGATATTAAATTCCGAGCCGCAGGGACAAGGTGTCCTTTACCCAGACTGAAAATCTAGGGCTGAATTAGCGAGCCAAACTTGGGCTTGGAAATTGGTTTGAATAAAATAGTTTGCATTGCTGAAGAGGGAGAGACACCCTTAAAATATATAGTAATACAATTTACTGAATATCAGCGCTATATTCCATCCCCCTTCAGTGGCACTCTCTACTCTCTTCATTCCAAGGAATGCATGCCTAGATACCATCTATCTTCCGTGTTCCAATATCCCTGAAAACCCATCGCCCCTATTCCAATATCCCCGAAAGCCCTATATCCCGTATTCCCATATCCCCAAAATTCCAAGCGCCAAAGTACACAATGTAGCATGAAAAATGTTCGGGGCCAGCAGACAAGCCATAAATTCTCCCCAAAAAGGCAGACGAAAGGCCAAAAGGAGCGAGGACACGAAATATAAACAAGCCGAAAGGGAGGAAGCCAGTCAGGATGTGGTCAGGATATGCGGTGGCCTCGCAAGCAAATACATATTTATTTCCCGAGGACCTTACTTCGCGCCCCATAATTAGTTTGTCTTGAGAAGTATTTTTCTTCGTTTCGAGATCTCTCCGGATGTAATTCCTCCTCGTTCCCCCAGCTTATATAGTTTTTGCATATCCTGAAGTTTTCCTTTTCCCCAACTAACAGGGAGTTGACTTAGCTGTTGGCTAATTAGTGTTTCCCATAAAACATAATTTCAAGTCAGCTTGATGCGGATTTATTATTATTTCTGAGGCAGTTTCTTTTTGGAAAAATCATATTCGGGCATCCATTTCCATTAGTTGTTCGAAATGTCATTTAAATATGTCACAGGCATGTGGCAACCGGATAATAAATTCGGATTTGATTAAGTTTCATATTTTCCGAGCCTTGCTTAATTTTTTGCAAATATTTCTGGGCCTTTGTTTATGTCAAAATAAGAGAGAAATATTCATGGCGCATGGCACAAGAGGAGCAAAAGGATGTTCGGGGAAAATGTTGTTTGTTTGCTTTCATATTTATTTATTGCATTTGGAACAAGTTTATTAAGGGAAGTATGCATTTTTTAAATAAAAAGTAAGTCAAATGTTTGCTTACAAATGCTATAAGTTTATTAATAAAAGCAAACAATAAGTATGCATACAAAACACACTTTTATTACAACCCAAAGCTATTCTGCATCACCTTTAGCCATAGAATAAATATTTTAGAAATTTTAAGTTAAATATTATTTTAAATAATAATTATTTTTTCCCCAGGACACTCACCTTTTGAGCCTTGCAGGTGACGTTGATGGACTGGACGTCGTGGGCCTGGTGGCGCTGCTCCCCGATGCACAGGCCGCAGGCGGGCGCCTTGCAGCTGAGGCAGTACTGCGAGAGGGTCTCCTCGTGCTCCCCGCAGACGGACTCCCGTTGCTGGGCGGCACCGCGCGGCTTCACCAGCGTGTGCTTGGCCAGCGGCCCGCGGGCGGGATGGCAGAGCTCCCGGCAGGCGTCGCAGTAGCGGATCTCGCACTGCTCGCAGATCAGGGAGGCGACCTTGGGGTCCGTCTCGCACATCTGGCAGCGCAGGGCCTCGCGGGCACAGAAGCGGTCCACTATGGCCTCCATGGCGCGGTAGGTGGGCAGGTTCCGCACCCCGCCGTCGTCGAAGAAGACGAGCTTCCGGCACAGCGGACAGGTGAGGCAGTAGGCGGCGCCGGGCGGGGCCACCACGTTGCCCACGTTGCCGCCGTTGGGCAGCAGCCCGGTGCCGGCGTAGGACACCGGCCGGGATGTGTTGGAGCAGCAGACCACGCCCGAGTCCGCCTCGCTGAAGATGCTCACCTTGTCGGACTGGTCCTGGTCAGAGGTGACGCTCTCGCTGCCCGTGTTGGAGCTGGCCGTGCTGGCCGCCGAGCTGTGGGAGCTGTGCCGCGTGCCAGGCGGAGCGCCTGGGTTGCCGCCAGCCGAGGCAGCGGTCCCCCCGGCCACGGATCCGCCTCCGTTTCCGTTGTGCAGGCCATTGTGGCCGCCCGCCCCAGAGGAGCCACCCCCGCCCGACCCATTGGTGGTCACCGGCAGGCCCGATCCCGGGCTGTAGGGCGTCTGGATGTCCAGGGCGCAGCCCAGGCAGAGGGCGTGGAAGCAGGGCAGCAACACGGGATTGGCGTACAGCTGCTTGCACGTGGGACAGCGCAGTTCGTCCTCCATTTCTGTGGCTCTGGGTGCTTCCAAGGAGTGCGACTGGAGGCGGCGATTGGCGAGTGGTTAGCCTGATGCAGTGGGTCTAGCCTGGGGTTCGGTTAGTTTGGCGGCATAACACCTTGAGCCAACATGGTCTTAAAATTCTTTCAGAACGTTTTCCACTTTGTTTTCAATTTGTTGTATTTTTCCGCGAAATAAGTTTCACTGTGACTTTTTGCAAGCCCTTTCCAAATCTTTAGTATTTTCCACTGTTACAATATATTTTCCAACTATTCCACTGCAATTATTGGAAGGTTTCTAAGTCCTTTCCTAGTACTTTGAATCTTTCGAATTTTTCACTTTTAACCAATCACTTTGGGCCAATTTTGTGAGTTTATATCGTTTAAAACTGCACTGCTTAGGCTTTGGTTTATTTCTCAAAACATTTATTCACAAATAAATAGCATGACGCTTCACGATTAATTCCGGCGAACTCTGAACTCAAAACATCCGCAACACGACCGAATCGGATGAACTTGGTTTTCGACTGTTGGTTGTGTCCGCGACTTGCTGTGGCTAGAGCTGCGTCCCCTGTTGCAACCACTGCCTCGAGCACGTTGCGTTGAGCCTCGAACCTCGGCGGTAAGAGGTTTTGCTTCGAACCTGTTTGCAGTTTGGGAGTCACTGATTTCATCGAGCAAGGCAAAAATTACAAACAAAAATAATGAATATATTTATATATATAAGTCAGTGATAGAGAGTAAAATTTTAAGTTTTTTATATATAAAAATTAAATCTGTGTACTTTAGTATATTTGGCTTAACAAGGCCATAATATTTACTCTAAAATAAGACCTAGCATTATTAATATTTCCAAACAACCTCGTTATTAAATTATTATAAATATTATGAAATCTGCATGATATTTTTATTATAGTTCAGTAGATCATAGCCTCCATTAAAGCCCCAGTTATAAAATAATTTTATAGGTTCTAGGTTCTACACTTCCATATTTTAAATATATACTTCTTATATTTTATTTATGTAAACATATTTATATTCATATTTATTTACTTATATATATTGGTTTATTCCTTTTTTTAAGTGTATTCATCTTCTAATTATAATTATTTGACAAACAATAATACCCATATAGACTACCGAGCGTTTGTTCGTACAAATAATCAATGTTTAAGCTAAATACCTGACAAAACTGGCCGTTGCCCTTACATCTGATGTGGTTTTTAAAACAAAGCTATTAAAGTTAGTTAAGTCTTACACTTGTTGAGCACATGAGCGGAAAATTGAGCTGGTAAAGCCCTAGACAGGAAATATTTCCACCTTTACACACATTCATTACAAAAAAAGATAACCTGCACTATCGGTCTAATCGGTGGCCCGCTATATAGATAAAGAGTTCGAAGAGCTTGGTTTCTTATCTGACAGCAGTGGGAAAATAGGTATACCAATTCTATAAGTAAAGTGAACACTATTATTAGCTGGAAGTAATACTACCAAAACCTATTTCCTAATATTTCCCTACTTTTTATATTTGTAACCAAAGTATATTTTCCCTTTCTCAAGGTCCAACTAATCCTTTCCGAAACCAAGGGGTAGAATTTATCTCCTCAATGAAACTACACAAAATGTGAACTATATACATATATATCAGAGGGGCAGCCAAGTGTGTAGGCCATTTCTCAGCTCCAGCTCCGACTTGCAGGTCTATTATTCCGAGCCCAACTGTAGGCAGCTCAGGTGAGGCACAGGTAGTGGCGGTACCACTGCACCGCTATCCACCACTGATAAGCCCGGCCAGCGACCCATCGCGACATTCCTGCACTATATATACACATATATCCCATTCCTCAGCGGAGGTGTCAGCGATGTCCACGATTCTACGATCAACAAATATTATTGGACCGCGCTGGCTGTTTGTTCTGACTGATTCCGAAGCGTTCCCGGTCGGTCTCAGAAATTCTTCCAGTTTGTTTTGACACCGAAGCGGCCAATCCAGCGGGAAGTCGAGAGCAACCAGGGAGGAAGAGGTGGAAATGCAAACGGTAACTGACATTCGATATCGAAAAGCCCAATACAAATAGGTGACCTGCTATAGATGTTTATCTACACGGAGAAAAGTGTGTATGTCAATTTAAATAAAATATTAATAATATAATTATAAATAATTCTGTAAAAGAAAAAAAGGAAATCAAACTTTATGACTTTATGAATTCTACAGCAATGCTGAATTTAATTCTAAAATTTTGTACATTATTATAGTAAATATTATATATATATATATTAATTCTATAAATTTTTGGGAACCTGAATATATAAATATTCTCTAAGAGTTTAAACCTTCATTTCAGTGAACTTATTAATTAGTTTCTCTATAGCTTCTTCTAAAATAAGAATGGCCACAGAACACTATTATTTTCAGTGTAAATTGGTTAGGAAAATGGGGAAGAGAGCGCAACAACAAGAGCGTGTGTCGTGGTAAGAGTGTAACTGCCTCCCCCCGCTGCAATGCGTAAGCCGTGTGACTTAATAAGCCACGTTCCTGTTCGAGTATTTGATCTGGATTTGGAATCGGGAGGTGTTAAGTGGGTCCCCTCCGCAGGCCCTGCTCAGAACCCCTCCCAGCCGAGCCAACGTCTCACTTGCCTATGCAAATATTGACAGACAACGACGCATTCGTATGCTTAATTTGCCTCAATTTATTGTTGTTTGTTTTGCCTTTCCACGCACAAGTTTACTGTTCTTTCTCTCTTTTTTTCTCTGCCTAATAAATCACAAAACTGGACAGCAAGTGGCTGGAAGAGAGGCGCCTAATTGCTGGAGTATTGATTTTTAGTATTTTCCCGCCCCAAGTGTGAACTCTCGGGAAGGAGTTGGCGCCAAAGAACAAAAATTGGGCAACTATAGCCCTAAGTGGGGATTGATGGCATTTGCCTAATTATCGCCTAATCTAGAAATGAAAGAGCGTGGGCTTATCTCACATGTATAGCTCATATTCGGTTAGAAAACAGATTGGGGGTTTTTGTAAAAAATAATCATAATTAAATCCAAGGAACTTGAGGAGAAGTATGAATAAAGCGGATACTATAATATTTTTCCACGTCTCTTATAGTTTCTTATAATTATTAAATACATTACAAAATAGCTAAACATAGAGCTTGGCTTATTTTTATCTCTGCACAATTTGAGAATTGACTTCCCTGGCAGGATTTCCGAGGACTCGTCGAGCAACGCCTATAATTCACTGCAGCTTAAAATATTTAAAAACTTTTATCACGTACGCTCGACGACGCAGAGCGCCGCGAAACCACTTTCGCACCCCAAAAATCCTCGCCTCGTCCTCGGGAGCTCCCTGGTCCACTTTAATGCCATATATCATGTGGTGTAACCATGGCCAAGGACATTCGCCATATGCGAGCATGCATAAAAACGCAATAATAACAGTGCTCGCGCCCCTCGTCCCGCCCGGAGTCCCAAATAGCAGGAATACTTTGGTCACCGCGGGTGCGAAGCATTTTTTGCACTTTTCCCAGCTTTTTCGGGGAAAGCTGGTCGCTGGAAAAAAGAGAAAAACCAATAAAAAAAAAAAAACAGAAAAAAATAGAGGAGCGACAAGAAAAGCAGCAAATTTTTTGACTGGCGGCGTTTTAGCCTGGCTTTTGCCGTTCGTCTGTGAACTCCCACTCCCCCTTAAACTCTTTCTGTGTTTCCCCCTTCTTTCCTCTCCTTCTCAGCCCCAGTGCCACTCCAGCCCCCTCGGCTTCCCTTTTTCTACTCTTCCATGCGTTTGCGCCAAAGGAGAGACAGCGGCTACAGCGACCGCAGGAGCGGGCAGGACTCGCCATCCGTCGTCATTGTCGGGTTAACAAACACACCCAGCCACACTCAGCCACACACAGCCACCCACACGTACGCGAGCACCAAGGCAAACAGCAAAAAATACTTTGACTATAATAACCATAACCGAAGGGAAATCAGAAGAGGACTTGGTGTATACCCTATGACAAAGGTAAGGATGTATATTAAGAGTGTACAGGATAAAGGAGTATTTCTTCAGTAACTAGTAACTGGAATTTTTGACTGTAATTCAGACACTTTTATTTATTAAAAATGTATTCCAAGCTTACTTGCCTATATAGAAATAATCATTAATTATAATAATCAATTACTTATATTTTAGATTAAAGCCAAAATTGTATATCCCTTAATGCTATATGAGTCTTGCTTATTTATGTAAGAAGCGAGAATGCAACCACAAATTAAAAAATTTAAAATTAGTTAAATATTTAACGCACTCTTCATTTTATTTAAATTCTCAAAAATCTGCACTAACTTCAAAATCAAGTAGTGCTTAAAATCATTCCTAAAGTCTTCTTGATCAAATACTGGCAGGATTCTTTTATTTCGCAAAATAAAATCAATATAGAATTAATTAGATCGTAATTTTAGTCCAATTTATTTATTTTTTAGCTTCCAGCCAAATTTAATATACCTTAAGAAGATTCATACATGTTATTTCAGACTTTTTTATCCTTGTAAGAAGGTATCTGCACTTTAATGGATTTTTTAATTAGCTAAATATTTAAAAATAGCTCCCCAAAAGTCCCCATTAGCTTCAATCTGCATCTAAAGTCATTCCCTAAGTCATCTTGAACAAATACTGGCAGGGTATCATAACAGGATTCTTTTATTCAACTTTCTGGCGAACAATATGTAAAAAGTTGAACCAAAAAAGCAGAGAATGGAGTTGCCATTGAACGGGAGGAGCCCGCTCTGGGCTGGCGCAGTTGTTGCTCCATGGAGTCCTGGCTGGTCGTTCGGGATAACATCACCAAATGAGATTAGGAAGGACATTCGCGTATTTAACACAGACGGACGCTGTAACTGCTACCCCAGCTGGGGCAGGGCGAGGGTAACTGGTTGCCAGTAGGATATCCTGGCAGCCTGTTCGCAGGACCGCTGCAGCTCGGCGTTCTCCTTTGCTTCTTTTATTTTTGGCCAAAATGTTCAACAGGGGAATTGGCGGGGGAGGGTGCTGGCTGCCCCTGCTAACTGCTAATATTGTGTACCACGCTTAGCGCCTCTCTGTTGTCATTGCAGGAAGTTGCAACAGTTTGAGGCATTGTAATTGCTTTTTTGTTTGTCCCTGCGAGGCTGGACCAGGACTTTGGGGCGGTGGTGGACGCCCAGAACCATCTCGATTTGCAGCAAATTTTTAATTAGATTTTTTGATTTTTTTTTCTGTCTTTTTTTTTGGTACTTTTTCTCGCCCGAGGTTGTGTTTTCTGTGTTTTAGCAAATGACACTCGCCTTAAATTGGGTTTTTCTTTGGGGGAAGGAGTACCAATTTTGGGTGGGCAATGGAGTCCTGGGGCTGCAGTCCTTGGACATATTGGTTAACGAGTTAAAGCGAAGATAAAGCGCAAGTTATGAGGCATGGCAAATCGTTCGAGGTTCATATTCGGGGCAGAGGCACTTCTTTAATGTGGTTTTAATTTCATTTGAGGTTGCAGGGTGACTTTCGAGCATAGAAACTTTTCAGAAACTTTAACAAGAGCTAGGGAAAATTATGAATACCTTTAAGATGCTCTTACGAAAAAGATAGCCATTCCAAAGTCCTGTTTCCTCTCTTTTAAGGGTGCTTTCCATCTACAATTAAACTAATTAAAATGAAATTTCGCACAGCCATGGAGAAAAGCTTATCCCTGCATCAAAAGCTGAAAAAAATGCTAACCGCAGAATAAAGCCAAGAACAGCTGCTCAAAGTTCCCCAGCAAACCTCAGTAGAAACAAAAGCCAGCACATATTATTAAATATCCTCGGAGAGTTTTCTATTGCGGGGCTTTCTAAAGAGGAAGTTCAGGGAGATCTCTCCCTGACCTCTGAGGGACCGCTCGTAGTCCGTGCTAAAAACTCCATTGCAATTATGAAATTTTAGACATTTTGATGTACTGCAGCATGTAGAGCTGCCCCCTTGCAGGGCGGCCTTTGTTGGTGGCCAGAAAGTTGTTGGGCTAGAAAAACATGAGACGAGTGTCTGTGATATGGGAATACGCATTTACAAGTTAGCAGGGAACAAGGGCCAGGATGTTGGGGGTTCGTCCTGCGTGGCATTCAAATTGCGCATCTGATTGTGAAATCGGATACTTTTGGGCAGAAAGAGGATAGTTTTGGCTGGCAAGCGTTAATTAAACCATGGTAATTGCTGGCGGCTGTGTTTTATATTTTTCACTGACAGTAAAGACACCCCAAAAATATAGGAATCTTTAAGTGTGGCCTTTAAATTAATTCTCTCGCTCCCCAGACCACTTGCCAGCTGCGATAAATCATAAAACCCAATTGAATGTATATACACTTCCTGCCTTATATCCTCTTTCTTATTGAAAGTACATTTCGCCGACTAACAAATAGAAGAGCAAACAATGGCAGAGCTCTCCTCTCTGACGGAGCCCACAGCATCAATTATAAATGCACTCGATAAATTATTTCGCAGTATTAACTTGGCTTTCAGGCACTTCAACAGCAGCAGGTGAGCCGCACACACACGCGCCCACTGATTTATACACATAAGCACCTTTTCGCCCGTGTATACGTGTATTTGCAAAAATTATTTTAGTTTACTTTAGTTTCGCTGCAAGTTTTGCCACGGAAACTAGACCGAAGAGCTTGCTTCGCCGCTTTCCTTTAGCCCAGCTTTTCACTTTGTTCTCCCCTGAGTGTGCGAGTGTGAGCTTGTGTGTGTAAAGTAGCCGCATTCGTGCACGAGATGGTGTTGGTGTTAAGCACTTCCGGTTGGCTGCTGTTCGACTGCTCACCTGACATGCGTTTCCCGGCGCAAGGCAGCCACAGGAAGGACCCTGACTTATAGAGTTCAGAACACAAAATACCCTGCTCCTCAGTATCCTCTAACTAAATATAATATATATAAGCAAAGAAGACCAACAGCCTAAAATATAGTACTCAGTTAGCTCATTTGAATAAATAAAAAGTTATATATATACAAAGCACCTTATAAAAAGGTATATACCCTTACTCGTAAGGACTTCTCTATGGCTTCTACAGGCACTTGCACCTCTTGGCTTCTGACAGCTCCCAGTCTTTCATCCATATCCCCACCTCGTGCCCTGTCCTGGGCTGATTTTTCATTAATTTTTCAGTGGAAGCTACAGCGCAAGTCGCTCTTTGTTTGGTTTTTCTTTTTATACCTATTTCTTATTGGGTATCGTTAGTAAAAATAATTTTCAATTAGCCGGCAACACCACAGCTGAGCAAGAGGAAAATTGATGGGCCACAGTTTCCTGCGCGCTCTCTGGTTTCCACTTTCCTTATTGCCTCAATAATGCAGCGAAGTGGGGTCCAGGTCCAGGAGATGGTTAACCAATTGGCCAGGCACTCGCCGGATATGACAGGTATATTTTGAGGAGTTGAAGTTTAATTTGGCTGCTTTCATAGTCATTTTTATTAAAGGAAATAAGCTCTGAATAGTGATGCTACTCTAATGAATAATTTAGAAGGCATTTGCTATTTAAACCGATATATGAATAAGTTATGAGCTTAAAAATAGTCACAAAAGTCACATCATTTTGGCATCAATTTAATGCATGCATTCGTTTAAAAAAGTGTCAAATGAAATTTGTTTGTTTGACAGCTCATAATTTAATAGTTAAGCCTCGCTGTGATTTCCACAAAAGTTTTAAATATTTCCAGCCATGAGTGTGAATAAACGATTACAAAATTATTTCAGCTTCCATGAAGAGAGAGTTTTTTAAGCCAATCACAGACCTGTCAAGTATGTCCTTATTTATTATGGTTATAGGCAACAAACCCCGTACCTTAAATGGAAAACAGGCAGAAAATAATTAAAGAATAATCCAAAGAGGCTCAGGTTCCGTAAAGTGTGGCCTGTTTCCCCTTAGGTTTCTCAAATCTTAAGCCGTCTCCCCGAAAGTAGACAACACCCCGGACCGGGCCTAGCCCATTGTCGGAGCTGACAGGCCAAAGAGCCTGGGGCGATTCCTGGTGTGGCTACCAGTTGTTGATAGTTTCCACAAACAATCGCATAACAATGCTGTGGGAGGGTCCGGTCCTTGAACTAAGCCTGGCCGAAAAATAGGAGAAGAAGGCCAAACTTGGCCCATTCAAATGCAAATCGTAGCGCAAATCTTCAAATGACTTCGATTGGTTTTGTGGCCTCGGCTTTTGTTCCTGCCGGCCATAGCCGCTCGGAGGCCATCCTGGACAATGGACCTGCTGGCTTTGGGCACGCCTAATCGGAGTCCGGAGTCCTAACATGTAATCGCATTAAAACAATGGCCGCCACAGAATTTTAACGAATTTCCCAGGCCCAATCGAGGCGCAATTTAATTTGCAGCCCGCTCTCCCCCTCTCTGTGTGCTGGAGGCCTTATGAGTCCAAGTCCCATTTGCATTTCTGTGAGAACTCGATTTCCGCTCGGTCAAGTGACATGATTGATACTCCCGGGCGCCGGACGTCTGAATGATTCCAGGGGCTTGTCCTCCTCCTCCGGGGCGTAAAAACAACACCCGGGGCTTTGACATCTCCGGACAGGAGCTGCAGCAGCAGGCGGTGGCGACACACAGACGGACAATGCCACCAAGGGGTGCGGGCCCCAAGCCCTGCATCACATCAAGTAGCCGACACGTTGCAGCTTACAAAGTTGTGCAAAATGATTCTTGCTCCCAGTGATGATGACAGCCAGACGGGGGCGTAAGCAGCTTTTCTGGCTAGGAAAAGGTTTAAAGAAAACCGGAACAAGTTCTGCTTTATATCTATTAAGCCAATGATCGTAAAAAGCACCCAATAAAAAGAGTTATATTGCCCCTATTAGACCCGTACTTATGATCGTAAAAAGGGTCCAATAATTATCGAACTCATATATCAATGCCTGATCAAGCCTCGCGGTGTTAACATTAATTGCTTAAAGCGAGCATCAGGGTTAATAGGTTTGCAATCAATTAAAACTGTTAGTAACGCTTTATAATAACCGTAACTGGCCTATAATTACCCCAGGGTAAGTATCCGTCGAATGAGTTCGACCTGCCGGCCAGTTAGCAGCTTGGACTCCGACACTTTTGTTCAATCAAACCCGTATTCCATGTATATTTTTGGACGGACTTCGTTTGGCATTTATTTTGGAAATAGCAACTTGCGGCAGGAACTCTAAAATGGTTTGTTTGTTCTGCTCGGTCTCGGACTCGGACTGCAAACAATTAAGTTTGCATCTATGGAGTGACACTTTTATTTTCTTGTGGTCTTCCAACATGTGCCAGTGTCAGTGGCAATTTCATGTTTTTTTGGCAACTGGCCCGCAGCGAGGCCTCCCCACCCAAGCTGCGAAGTGTCAAATGCAATGGAGTTTTAAATAAAATGTACTTGCAATAAATTTCCGCCAGCTCCCGCTCCAGCTCTCTGTGGAAATATATTATCAGCAGCCTGCTGGCAGCTCCTTCTGCTTTTTGGCAAGCCACACACACAGGCCTCTTGTCCGATTTAAATATTTAATCTGATTTCATGTTTCAATGCGTTCGTTGCCTGGTAATTTACAGTAGCTCTGTGGCAAGTATGTCTTAAAATACATATATTTACAATAGCATGCTCTCTGGAGTGTGGCCCTGCATTTTAATTGGTCTCGGAATTATTAGTTTAAACAATCACGGCAAGTGAGGAATGCTTCTGAATGCCAAATTGTGGCAGTGAAAGTATCTGTGGCTTAGGAAAGCCCTGTAATTATGACTGAGTTAAGAACAGGTGAAGCGAGCAATAACGAACCTTAAGTACTTTGGTAAATAACAAATAGGGAAACACAGCTGCCCCTGAAAATAAGTTAATTAAACTGGAACTGTGCCCAGAATATAGCTCATCTATCCGTTGTCCAATCCTAAATTAGTTTTCTTTTCTCTCATTCCTTTAACTAAGACTGAGTTTCCTATTTCCTCAATTTGGTATTGCATTAGGCAGTTTCTAAAGGTCTTAATGGGTAACCTACTTGTGTTATTCAATATTTGCTTAGACCCTACTTCCCTCACTACTTTAATATTATATATTTCCCTAGTTCCTTAACCTACTTTAACCAGGCGGGATGATGCTTTGGTTTAGGATTCAAGTTCAAGTGAAAGAACTACAACTCTCCGATATCCACCTGCCTCATCACCTCCAGGGCCCGATCGTTGATCACGGTCTTCACATTGTTTCCCCATATAAAGTTGACGTGATTGAAGCGCTCGTCGGGTATCAGGTAATCGAGGACCACGTTGGGCAGACTGTCCCGGAGCCGCACCACGTCGATGTCCGAGGAGAGGCGGTCGTTCTTGCCGTAGAACAGAGCCACCTTGCAGTCCACCCGGGACACGTTGTACTGTGGCGGCCTGTCGGCGCCGTGTCGCCTCCTATTCTCCCAGCTGTCATAGTAGTCGAACTTGAAGAAGCCCCCGCTGTGGATCTGCTGGGCATAGTGTTCCACGGACTTGAGAGACGTCCCCGCCGGGGAGTGGCCCTGGAAGAGCGGTATGAGACTGGTGTTGTACTGCTGGTAGTTCACGCCCATGACCTCCATAAGGAGGTAGGTGCAGGTGTTCTGGAAGACGAAGCTGCAGAGCTTATGCAAGAGCTGCCGCCACACCTCGCTCTCCGGCGGAGCTTCATAGATGCCAAAGGATCTTAGAAGGGACTGTAGGGGAAATATATACAATATATGCAATCAGTTCCCAACCAGAGCTTCATTCAACTCACCATCATGGGTCGCACATACTTCACCAGGGTCAGAACAATCGGCGAGTCGATGTGGTCGAAATAGGCCACCGGGGCCAGAGCCTGCATTAGCTTGATCTTCTTCATATAGGCGGGCCTCTCGCTGCCCATCACAAAGAAGGCAGTGGTGCCCTGCGAGTGCCCCACGTAGTGCAGCTGCTGGAAGCCCTTGCTCCTGGCCAGGACATAGTCGATGGCCGCCGGCAGGTCGTACAGCCCGAGCTCGTGGAAGGAGAAGTCCCAAAACTGCGGCTGGTACCGGTGGTAGCGCTTGTGCTTCCGCGAATACCGATTTCCCCGGGTGTTCAGCAGCCAGACGTCGTAGCCCAGGTCGCTGAGCAGGAAGCCCAGGGAGCGGCCCGGACCCAGGATCACAAAGGCCGCCGAACTATCAAGCAGGCCATGGACCATTAACACCGGCTGGCCGCCGGGCTTGGGAATGCGATGCGCCGTGAGCACAAAGCCGTCCTTGGCCAGGACCTTGTGGGTCTCCGCCGGATAGCCATACTTTTTGATCAGATCCGGCTGCCGTAGGGATTATCCATTTAAACAATAATGTGTACATAGTATTTATGCAATTTTCTTACAGTTATCAGACTGCCGTCTTCTAAGGCGGTCTTGTGGACCTTGATCACGTCGCTGGAAACCACATTAAAGGCCAGGAAAAGCCCGATCACAGCAGTTACATAGTCCCTAAACATACTGCCTTCTCCAATAGTCAAATCAGGGCCTTGGTCACAGCAATTTGCCGCATGCAACGCCAGGAATTGAGAATTAATTTAAATAGAAACGAAAATTACTAATTGGCCAATCAAATGCCTCAGGCAAGATCGGTTCCGGCTTAAAGTGGTTGAGGAAAATGGATTCAAATTGCTCATAATCGATGTGGGAACGCGACTTTATTCACAGGTTTAATTAAATTAAACGAGACATTTTTTCCATTTATTTCTTTAATGAATTTATAAGATATCGAATTCCGTAAAAGCCTATATTTCAGTAGGTTTTATTCTCTTTGGCATTTATTTAAAATGTTTAATTATTGTTGTCTTACAGCTACAAATCCTTTGTATGTTTAAATAAATTAATATGATTGGCTTTTGTACGCTTTTTATTTGTATCTAGGACTTTCCTTTGGAAAGCTTATCACATTTAATCATTCACAGATTTAAAAATCAATTCACAAAATAAAAGGATTCACAGGATATCCTTGCTTGCACAGCATTTCCTTTAAACTACAATTTAAAAATTTAATTTGATTAGAATTAGAACTACTCCCGGTGCGCGATCAATTGCCACTGAGCTGCGGAATTAAGTCGTGTGCCGTTTTTGATCCGAGCAGCTAATATTAGTTAGTCGGAGGCTAGTTAGCCGCTCCCCTCCTTGACCCGATTGCCTCTCGGCGAATTACGTGAATCAGAGCAATCAATATGCATGGAGACGGAACCTCGCCTCCCTCACGGTCCGGAATATATTAAACGAGTTCTCAGAGCAATATAACTAAATGGAAGTGGAAATAAAACAACCCGACAAATGGATAAGGTCGAGCAAATTGATGTGAAAGCTGGAAAACTCATTGATAATCTGATAATTCACAACATTAACAAATAGGTAATGAGCTTGAGCGAAACTGGTTGGCCTGGCTGAGTAATTAAATATATACTTATGTAATATATTTATGACATACTTACGATCGAAAGTTATTCAGGGATTATAAATAAATATTTAATATAATTAAAAGTGGTCTTAGATCATGTGGGATTTTATTGCAATTGTTTAGGGCTATAGAATTTAATGCATGGGATTTAATACCTATTAAAATTAATTAATTGAAACCACATAACTTTCTAAGCAATTTTAAAAGCCTCATTTGTATTTATTTCTGGTTTAATAATATGTTAGTGCTAAACAATTACTTCCACATCATTTTAGTCAGGAAAATGCTAAAGATCCTGATCCCGTTTAAGATCCAAGCCTACATTATTCCATTCATTATTCATGTGTCAACTAAATAATATGAAAATTCATTAAATTGTTGGCTGACACTTCGGTCAAAAGATTATGGGAACTTACACCTTCTGATGCCAGCTCGAATAAGTAGGATTCATAATTATTTATAATTGTTTTTATTTAATTGTATATCTTTAAGTTATCTTTATCTTTCACTAACTAATAAATACCTAACATTAGCAATAGCACTTGCCCCATAAATATATACTGATTAAAGCAACCTTAAGCCCCTATTCCTATGGTGTTCCCAGCCGTCATTAGATGACGGAGTTCTCATGGAACCTCATGTTCTCCAGCATCCGGTCCCACAGCAGGGCCCGGGCATCGATGCCCCAGATGAAGTCCAGATGGTTGAACTCCTTGTCGTCCACCAGGTACTTGGTCACCACATTGGGCAGCCGGCTGCTCAGCATTTCCACGTCCTCCGGCGGAGCCAGCCAGTCGTTCTGGCCATAATACAGAGCCACCTTGGCCCTGACATTCTCCAGGTGATACGACGGGGGCTCGATGGTGCCATAGCGCCAGTGATTCCTCAGCCAGCCGTAGTCGTACTGCCGGAACGCCCCGGACCTGTTGAGCTGGCCGAAGTGCTGCATCTGCTTGGTGGAGGCTCCAGCCGGGGAGTGGCCCACAATGACCGGGAGCATCGTCTCGTTTAGCTGCAGCTTGTCGAATCCGGTGGTCAGGAAGATAACGTTCGAGCAGATCTCCTTGGTTATGGTGGTCTCGTCGCAAATGATGCGATTGAACAGGCTAATGAACTCGTTCTTGGGCAGGAACTCGTGCACGCCAATCATCTTGAGGACCAACTGGAAGAGGGTATTATATTAGTTAGTCGTTTGGAGTTAAGAGGAGTGTTGGAGGGAAAAGAGGCTTAGAATTGGATATGTTCTTGACTGCATAATCCTAATAAGCTTTAAAAACAAGAGCCCACACTGCGTATGCGTGATAGTCTTGACTTTAAGTTAGATTTCACTAAAAGAGACATATTCCAATGAAGAAACCCCTAAACTG
This sequence comes from Drosophila pectinifera, assembly GCA_008042775.1. Taxonomy (NCBI): domain Eukaryota; kingdom Metazoa; phylum Arthropoda; class Insecta; order Diptera; family Drosophilidae; genus Drosophila; species Drosophila pectinifera. The sequence goes on along the minus strand of VNKC01004837.1, from coordinate 45,816 downwards.
GATGGGATTAGCGGATGGGGTAACTTACGCTCACCGATAGGTGCCACTCGGCCAGGAAGTTGACCACGGGACTCCGGCAGTGCTTGAGGAAGGCCACTGGCGCCAGGGCCTGCATCAGGATGACCTTGTCCATGTACTCCGGCCTCTCGCTGGCCATGATCCAGAACACCACCGTGCCCTGGGAGTGGCCGATGTACTGCAGCTGGCTAACCCCCGTGTAGTTCAGTACGTAGTCGATGGTGCTGGGAATGTCGTGCTTGCCCATCTCGTGGAAGGTGAAGTCCCAGAACTTGGCGTGCCGGGTGCTGTACTTCACATGCTTCCGCGAGTACGTATTGCCGCGCACATTGGCCATCCACACGTCGTACCCCTGATCGTAGAGCAGGTAGGCTGTGGATCGAAAACAGAACACTATCAGCAGGGAGCTCGGCGAGAGATAGCCTTTGATCCACCTACCCAGTCCCTTGTTGGGTCCCATCATCACCCAGGTTGCCGAGCTGTCCAGGAGCCCATGGACCAGCAGCACGGGAATTGCCCCGGGACGGGCGATCCTGTGCAGGGTCAGTATATATCCGTCATCGGTCTCCACGGTGTGATTCTCCGCCGGATAGCCATATTTCTGTATAAGACTGTACTGTAAGGGGGAAATGGGAGGAAAATAACATTAAATTCGGGTTTACGAGAAAGTTTATAAGAGAGTTAGGAGACTTTACGAGCTATAATATTTATTTGTATAAAAAGAACCTTAGCACTCTCATTATTTTTGCTTATATAGTTAATCTTTTATTTAATGCGCTTTAAAAATTGTTGTTGTAATAGGAAAAAATACTTTAAGTATTTACAAAATTGCTCATTTTAATGGTTTTTATTACTGAGTAAAACAAAACGGAATTGCACTTGAGAAAATCTCACTTTAGAGAAAGCTGAGGTCTATATATATCTTAAAGTTTCATTTAAAATCCATTATTAATTTACATTAATTAGAGAATCAATCGAATCTAATAATTATTTCGTAGGTCATTGGCTACGTGAACTTACAATTTCAAATACAGTCATTTATATAGCTTATATACTTTATATATCTATATTTTATATCGTTATTTATTATAGTTTTTAGCTGGTTGACTATAATTACTGTCTCACGTTACCCCATACTTTAGGGCTTCTACTATTCACTTTAGATGACTTTACTTACCGTGTTCAAGTGCGAATCCTCCTCTATATTGGGGTCCACATCGTTCTCAATCCGCACGTTGCTGTCCACAGCCACGGACCGACCCAGGAGCGTGGGCGTCTTGAAGCTCACGTTGAACAGGGTGAGGTTGCCCAGCGCGATGGTTAGTCCCGAGACGGAAGCCTGCAGCAGGCACAGACAGAGGCCACTGAGGAGTAGATGTGCTGACATTTCCCTCATTTTGGGTTTCCGCACGATGTGTGTATATGCAGGGAGAAGAGGCTCTGGTATTACTATATAGATGCGATCCGTGCGAGGCACAGTTGATGACTGATGACAGCCCGATTGGCGGGCAACAAAGAAACCTTCTGTGGGCGCGAGAAATTCGACACTTTCCGCTGGGGCTGGGCAGTAATCAGTAGTTACTCGAACGATTGAATTGAATCACCGCGGGGCACGGACAGGCTCAAATATTGGTCAACGGCGGCGATAACCCGCCTGCCTTCGTCACTGGCTAGTCGCCGATAAGGGCCAGCGTCCGGCTCAGAGCGGTCTTGACTTTGAACCACTTACGCACGAGATGTGGCGGCCCCCTGAGCGGCGACTGAAGAAGATGTTTTGTCGTTATTCCCGACCAGGCCGGGGTCTACCTTGGCAACATTCGCTCGGCGGGGAAAACCAAACAACTCAACATGTTGCCAGGCCAATTGAGGCGCCCGAGTCCGAGTCCGAGCCGCAGCCCCAGCCCCAGCTCCGGCCCGAGCTCAGCGGAGCTCCAAACTCTTAGCTCCGCTCAGCCGGAAAGGGAAAATATTAATTTTTATTAATTACAGACATGCGGTGTAAGTTTTTTAAAGTTGTTAAATCATTGCCAGCTCATTTACTCGCTGCCAGCTGACAATAAGTTGTTTGAATTGGAAAATACACGAAAACACAGGCCTTGTGACCTAATATTCGTATTCCCAAAGCCTCAACTTCGGACTAGATTTCAGATTATTATTATTCTTATTATTATTTACTGTTAGTGACAAAGTCCGGCGCTGAGACTCTAAATAATAGGCAAAAACAACAAATAACAATTAAATTGTCAACGTTATGTAAATTTTGTGATCGAAGAGCTTAGCCGACCTTCGGATGCCTTACGCATAATGTTATTTACTGAATTTATTGCCTTGATCTATATTTATTGTCGTTAAATATTATAAAGCTCCGAGTCTCTAGGAAGGTTCTATTTACATTTGTATTTGACTAAATGTACATTGAAAGCTGAAATAGATTTGTACAATTTATTGACAATGCCTCCTTAATAACTTACATATTTTATAAGTTTTTGTTACATATTTAAATCGTTTTAATTTAGTAATTTATTTATTTTTAATTAATGAAATGCTTGGCTTAATTATCAAACATTGAATCAGCTTTTAATTGCACTTATTAGACTTTGAGTAACATTATCAGTAATCACCTTGCCTTAAGATGGGCAAACCTCATATATATTTCGTTTCGCTTAGCTAATCACAAATATTTAATTTATTTATAAAATATCAATAATTGGAGTTACATGTCAATACCCATAAAAGCCTTAAAACTGTATTTTAATTTACATAAAAGGTCTGTGAATTTTAAAGCAGATTAACCTTGTAAATTATACTATTTTAATTACCAAAAATTTAAATTTTGTATAATGTAACATGGTAAATAGTAAAACCGTATTAAGGGCTCAAAATAACTTTACAACTAAGCAAGAGTAAACATAGTTTCCTTCCCCGATTTATTTGCTATCATTACCCCTCCGGCAACCCCAATATTAGGCTCTGACTTGGCCATCGTTATTTAGTAAACAAATTACTCATAGCGCGATTACTTATTAATTACTTTCTGATCAAAGTGCAAGTCCGACGACCGAGTAATTGTCATTAATAAACATTTATACAATTTATCGCCCGACGATTGACGACGCTGCTGTGCGGCAAAGAGCATGCACACATTCACCCACTGAAATTAATTTTAGAAATTTCGTATTTACGGACTGTAAACACACAGATGCCAAAATAGAGATGAGCTCTGATGAGGTGGGGAAATGGGAAATGGGAAAGGGGAAGGGGAAGGAAAAGGGGAGTGCCGTGCCAGAGCCAGCTTATCGCACTGACCAGTTGTGGGAGTTCAGCTGAGTCGAGCCGAGTGTTATTCAATTATTAAGTGTAGCTTATTCTGCATTTAACGAGCAAACAAACACGCACTCGCACACAGCGGCAGTCAGTCAGTCACACACACACAGATAGAGACTCGCAAAGGCAAATGCACTGAGAGTAATTTTTGGTTAAGTTTATATTATATTTCATTTATTACTTATTACTTATTACATTTTAACTGCCTTACGCCACAAGTTCAACATGCAATATCTTAAGTACCCGAAAGAGTATGACAGTCTGGATTCTATACAGATAGTTACAGACAGATACAGCTAAACACATAAAGAAAACAACAATTTTTCACTTAAATTTATATTAATTAAAGGGTTTTTAAGGCAACTTTAAGTTGATATCAATTGGAGCTTAAAGAAACACAGTATTACTCATTTTATTACATCTTAAATCATTTATTAAAGGAAACTATAGAAATTCTTGTAATATACGACCCCAAAGATATTATTCATTCATTTTATTTAGCCTTATTCGCCTGCTTTTTTCTCAGTGCCCGTTTCCAGCGACGATACGCAGATACTTGCTATGCAAATCAGCACAAACAATGTGCAGTTCATTAAATGAGCTGCTGAGCATAAATATAGGTTTATATATATATAAATTTATGCATGTTGTTATCGCCACTCTGTGTGACCCCTTCCCATCGGCATTTGCAATGTCAGCCCCCCTCCAGCGCCTTTCCCACAAGCTGCACATTATCATATGAAAAGCTTTTCCAGCGCAAAACTCGTTTCGCTCTTAGCAACATTTAGCAGCTGGCAACATGTTGCCCACTTCTGATTTATTTACGCCTGAGATTTCCAATCGAAATATATGGAAATTCCCCAGCTAACCCCATCGAACCGATGACATTTTTTAGCCCTGCTAATCTCCCTCTTGGGCATTGTGACCATGGTCACCACAAGCCGCCAATTCCCGGCACAAAGTGCGGCCAAAAAGTTATATTCCAACTTTTTAATAGTTCGCAAGGGGAAAGGAAGCAGGAGGCTGGGGGAAAAGGGGTAGCAGCCAGTCAATTGCCGTCGAATGACAAATATTTGCTCGAAAATGGGCAAAGTTTCATAAATGAGAGGAATAAAAAATCAAATAGTGCTAAAATAATAGGAGTTATTCTACATATATATACTGATGTTACAACTTTTATTTATATGTTGAATATATAATTTATATCAATTGATATCAACTAAAAGTTGCATTAAAAACCCACAAATTAATATAAAATTAACTTACATTTGTCTGTTTAATTATTAGACACCTCATTCTTATTGTAAACCCTCTCTTAAAGAACACTACGTATTTAAGCATATCCATCTAAAGAAAATTCCAGGAATGACAAGCATTTTATCCCCTTTAAGGCTGAATTTGTATCTTTAAAGATACTTTGATGTCTTACCTGAACTCCCCAAGGCTTTCAGCGTTTCTAGCAACAAGTTAAATGCCTTTTCTTCAACGCTGAATACTTTAACTTCAAAAGGAGCCCAAAATACCAGAAAATCTAGCACTTGAACCCAGCCAGAGCCCGTCGAGCCATTGAAACGGCGACCTACTAAACACTTTCAAGCAAAACAAAAAAAAAGGATATAAAGGCAGAGGGAGTGAAATCAATGTGCAAATCTCATAAGATGCGGGCGTTCCAGGACCTCGAGGGAGTTGCCAGCAAGCGGATGATGCCCACACCCGAAGGCAAATTTGCCAGTACCCGGGTATTCGTAAGTGCTCTCAGTGTGTCAATGTGGCAAATGTATCTGTATCTGCTAGTACGAATCTCCGCACCTCAGTGCGCCGCCAACCCTCCGAAGAACACACGTACTCGGATCAATTTCCAGAACGAGATTTATGCGCTTGCCAAAAAGGGGCCATAAAATATTTATTGTTTTCAAGTTCCCTGGCCATGATAAGGCAGGCTCAAGGATAGCAGAACAAGAGAGAGCAACAGGAACGAGCCTTATCCTTATCCTGTAATGCGATACCAGGACTGGGGTGGCCAGAGAAAGGGGGAGCATAATATATTACCTTTAAATAGGAATTTATTCCCAAGCTGAGCCCGAAATTTAAATAAGAACGAAAGGCTAGAAATCAATTTCCATCACAAAAGGGCAATCAAATATGTATAAGTTTTTGTAATTAACAAAACAGGTAAAATAATACAAAGTATTAAATATACATAACTTATTTAGAGGCAGTAATTTCCTAGGTTCTGCTGCAAGCTAAGATCAAGTTCACATCTCTCCTGAACCGAAGGATACTCACATTAACACATGTGCCATTCAAATCCATTTCATTCACGTGTCTGAACTTAACCCTTCAATGCCCGCAACATCTGCAGCGATTTATACAAATAATTAACTGTCAACTGCAGGCAGCAGTCGTCGGATTTTCCCGCCTTCCTTCCTGCTAAGCGACACCTTGAGGGGCCTCGCTTCCCTATAACCTGAACCTGCACCATTATAGGCATTTTCGGCTGGGAGTTTCGGTTAAATGTGAAAAATGAAAAATATAAATAAATGTTGATGATTGTTTGGCAACCCGGCCGCCGACGAGGCCGGGTGATTTATAAAAATGTGCGAGAAAAATGATTTTTGCACGCCTCGGAGCCGTTGACAGGCTCAAAACATCAACCATCAGCTCAGCCCCTTGTCGTGGCCCGTGGCCCTTCATCCACGGCTGCTCCTCCCAGCTGCTGCTCCTCCCGGCTGCTGCCAAAGTCATTAACTCGACAAACCGCGTCAACGCCAGCCGACCAGCCAGAGATGGAATTTGGCAAATGCGGGTTTTTGGAGAGAATGCGGGCCTAAAGGTAGGATACATCGAATTGGTATCTTTGAGTATCCGGAGACTTTGATATTATTATCAACAATATTATAATAGTTAAGTTAATGTATTATTATTGTTAATTCTTCAGTATATCATATAGTGAAGAATTAAAAATCAATTTCCATACTTCACAAGAATTGATAACAAGTGACGTTAATTTTATCGTTCCATATATCGAATATCGCACATCTCCAGCGGGGGCGACTTACGTGTAAGTGGAGCGGAAGTGCACACACACACCCACACACACAAATACACACGGAATCTCGAAAAATGTTAAGGCATTCGTTATGTCAACAGGCAACAATACGCGAGCAGGCAAAGGGGGCTCCGAGGCGGGAGAAGGCGCTGGGACTCTTGTTAGGAACATTACATCACTCATTTTGAAGCAGCCAGCGAGCTGGTCCTTGTGTTTGTAATTGTAAGTAAGGGAGTTTCCTCTAACGACCAACTTGCTGCTCCGCCTGGGCTTCTTTTTTTAATGAAGTGCAGCTCCTGCCCCGCCGCCGCTGCCGCTGCTTGCAACTGCAGCCAAGCGACAAATGCCGCGCATTCCCATTTTGCGGCAGGAGGAGTCGCCGGAGAAGCTGGAAGCGGGGAAGTCGGGATCCGGAATCAGGGACTTAGGGGGGACCTCCTGACTGACTGTGCGGCCTTTCTGCTCTGTGGCACGTTCACGATTCCTGTTTGCGTTTTGTTCCCCAGCCTTTTGCCTTTAAAGGTATACAAATCTCTCGCTCCGCTGCATGCCAAGTGGAAAATGCGTTAATTGGGCATTAAATGGAAAAAGGGAGGGGGCCTGTACATGTTCCTTCGGTGTGCTTCGGCATTCTATAATTTTTGAGGTGTAGTTACTAAAAAAGGGATCAACATCTGTGAATAATGGTGCAGTAATCAAAAATTGTTCTATCTTTTTAGATTTCTTCTTCCTGCAACCATATTTAAGCTTATATTAAAGCCCTGCATGCCGAACCTTAAATAAAGTGCTTAATCGATTTCCAAACTCATCCTGCTCCTCGTGGCCACCTCAGGGAGTAATTCCCCCGTCCTCAGCACGTGGCGCACTCTGGTCTTTGTCTTTCCACCTGTGCCACCTGCTGGTTCAATCAACTAATAAACTTGCCAAAGACGACAGCGACTGCAAAGTGATTATTGATTTAATTACACATCAAAGCACCCAGGAAGATCAGGCACTGGGGGCGGCTGGGGTGCTCCGTGGAGTTGGCAATCAGAGTTCCTATAGGAACTCCTTCGGAGCCGGAACAGCCTGTGCTGCCGTCGACACTATGCCAAAGTAATAAAATGCTAATGAATTAATTTTCGCAGGAACCCTGCAGTAAAGTGACTCCCCCGCCAGTCTGCAGCCACTCCTGATATCGTCATTGGCCCAAAGACATTCCGGCCGTTGCATTAAATTTAACAAGCCTTATTAAGTGGAGGGCTGGAAAATGAATTATGCATTTAATATTATTATTAAACATTTTAGTATATAACCCATCAAAGTCGGCGGCAAATATTTGATGTTGTTAAATTTTAATCATCTCCTGGCCGGGTCCTGTTTGCTCACTGGGGAGCGCTCCAAGTTGAAAGCGCTCCCTAAATAGTTGCATTAAACAAATATTTCGGGTGGGGAGCAGCTCCCTTTGACCCGGAGAGGGGGAGTCGGAAGTAGGCAAAAGCAATTTCCTAGTCACAGATTTGATTTTGTTTGCCCAAGCGGTGCGGCATAAAATCGTTTGCCAAATGCCAAAGCGCCCAGATGTATCTCCGAGATACATTCGGCTAATGAAATGCACGCTCTGCCAAAGTGCTACGCAACTGTGGAGTGGAGTGGAGCCTGAGGGGCTGCCTGGGCAAATAATCAACTCCGGAGCGGGAACACAACAATATGGGGCAGTCGGCAGTTGGAACGCCAAAGAGCTCGTAAAAAAACTCGCCACAAGATAAAAATCAAAGGGAAATATCAGTCAGCAGATATTCAATACGAAGGAGCAATGTACTGGGAGTCGATGGAGGGATACTTAGTAAGTACGAATGTCATACTTAAGACATAGCTTAAGTATGCTAATATTTTTAAAGAATTAATAATATGACGAAAGTCCCTAAAGCAAGTCGGCAGCCCTGCTGTCAGATAGCTCTCACATGAGAGCAAACTTCCCGGATGTCTATAAAAATCCATGGGAATATAAGAAAGTCTCTAAATAATTCCTAGATCCTCTTGGAATTTATTAATTTAATAAATAACCAACTTAAAATAATGTCAAGGTGTACAAGTATCTCCATCCTTACCCTGTATTACAGCAGAACTCTCTCTTCGGCTGACCGCAAAGCAAACTTTTTGCTTCAGATTTATGCGGCAATATTTTGCTTTGAAATCGCTTCGTGGCCGGACCCCGCCCCCAACCAACAGCCAACAAAACCACCCAACGCCCATCGAGATAGCACCCACCGTCGGCGGAGGAGGAGGAGGAGGAGCAGGAGTGGGAGGGAACAAGGACAAACACAAATACAACCTGTAGCATTCATCCGCCTGCCTGAGTTTCGGTTAAACAGGGAGCTCTATTTACATTTTGCGCTCGAACGCATTTTTATCTTTATCTTTTATGCAAGCCGAATGGAATGAAGGGGCTGAGCATCTAAATTTTAAATTGAAAATTGATTTTTCCCAATGCTCGAGTGTTCGTTCGTTTGGCCAACTGGCTGCTAGCGCGGCTTGGTCATTTTTTTCTGCGATTGATTTGCCTTTGGCCCGCGGTCAGATGGAAGGAGCTCCGCTGGGAGCTGGGAGCTGGGAGCCAGGATGAGGGGGCCATTTGCGAACATAAGTGCGCCTGAGTGACTTTCAATTTTGTATTGGGACGCCATATACATATTTCTGGCTGCTTTTGATTGCAATGAGAAATAAATATGAGAAATACACGGAAATGAGATCCCAAACCATGCGGATGGCTCCTTGTTATGTGAGTAATTTATTCGGGGCTTGTAATTTATTCTTACTATGGGTAAATGTTGAGATTTCGTCATTTTGATGCATTTATGGAATTTAGTTAACTAGGGAGATTAGTTCTATATACGATGATTTCAAGGTTTAAATTTATTTTTGTGTATTAATTCGGTAAAAACTATATAACAAATGTACATGGTTCATTGACGTAAAAGAAACTTTCCGAATCAGTCATTTACTTTAAATATTAAAGTTCCTCTTAATTTCAGTTGTAGTTTCCCATTAAATAAATTAAATTAAACCACTTTCAAGTCTTCCTTGAGGAGCACTTAAGATCCCACTCAGTCGATTCGGACACTCCTTAGCCTGAACATTCCTTCACACCCCTCTATGGGCAAGTTCCTTACATTTTGTGGGTGAGTTTATTGATTTTCTGTGTTGGCCTTATCTAAATTTGCTGTAACAGTTAGCAAGTGAATTTGAAATATTATTAAGACAAATTTATATACACAGGGGCTGAGGGGGAGTGAGACCTGCTGGTCATAAGCCTATCAAAACGTTTTTATTAGATCCCTGCACGCGTCTGGGCGACAAGCCCCCAGAGTTGGAGTCCTGGGGACGGCGAGGGCTTCCACGACGACAGTTTCGCGTGTGTTTGCACTTTTCCGGTCGTTTTTCCACGACTCCTTTCGGGGGATGTTGTGGGGTTGGCATTGTGTTAAAGAAATTGATAGCGGACGACAAATCATACCTTGAGACGGAGTCGCTAAACTGGGCCTGCACTGGCGGGGGTGGCTTGTGGCGGGTGGCTTGTGGCTCCACCAGGGCTTATAAGGCCCGTAATGTGGTAGCTGATGTACTGTTCCTGCAGCACAATTTGCTGCTGCTGCTGCTGGCCTGCTAATAAAATTTGATAAGCCAAAGTGGGGCAGAGCCAGACGGGAGGACTGAGGCATATAAAATGCTTACCCGCTGCACGCAAATTGGGGATACATTTTATGTAATGCAGGGGGAGTGACACAGCCCCAGACAGCCCTGAGTTCACCCCCAGATAGTGCCCACTGTACAACTCCGGCAATTGCAAAGTTAATTTGCGCATAAAAATGTTGCCAGGGGAGTCATCTGGCCGGGCTTTGGTCCGCCGCCGCTGCCAGGATTAGCCATAAAAGTGTGTGCTGCTCCTCCCTCCTTCCCTGCTCTTTGATTTATGCCAATGTGTTTTGATTTGCGCCATTTCATTCTATTCTATTTGATGATCCCCGGCCTGGCCGCGGCCGAGGCCGAGCCCATTTCGGTTTGATGCATGCGAAATGCATTTTTGATGACAGTTAATGGAGTTTTTACTGTCTCCGAGCGCGGACTTGGTGCCTGGTGGGTGCGGGGGACTTGTTAAATTTCCATTCCCTGAGCTGACTCGGCACATTTTTACATTTTCGGCTTTTTGTTTTGGTTGCGGGACAGTGCCAATGATTGGGGGTTGCTTTTATTAGAGGGCAGTGGGGGCTCTGAAGGAGGCCAGACAGACGAAATTTCGAAACGTTTTTATATATGGTCTGGATGGGCTGGTCCATAACGCTTTTTTCCCCGTTTATGTGTATATAAAATATACAAATTTGTGTGCTTACTGATTTTTCATGGGCTTACAAAGTCTGAAACTCAAAAATGTTTTCCTTAGCATACTTTTCGGAGCAGAAGATTGGAACGAGAATGAAAATGTAAATGGAATGGCAGTAAGTCACAGAAATTTAAATTTGACCCCAAATAAAGTGGGCTTTAAGGGAAAATTAACATTTTTAGTTATTCTTATTTATAATAACAAGAAAAATATAAGTAACAATTCTAGAAATCTATGTTTTTGACTCTATTTAAGAAGTTTTCTCTTTGTGGTGCATTACTAAGCTTAAATCTTGGTCGATTTCATACATTTTTTAATTTTAGAAATAATTTTTTTAAAAACTAGTAAAAAACGTATAGGAAAATATACCTTGAATTTCAATCAAAAATAAATAAACTTTGCTAGAAAAGTAAGCCAGAATGTACCTATTTTTATTAGCATATATTATTTAAAGTTGTTACACTTAGACCCTACCCAGTGTATCCTTGTCCCCCTTATCTCCTATGCACATCGCAGAGATTTCCTCCCATTAGGCTGTTCCATTGCCTACTTTTAGGCTTACTGACCGAACCGAGGCGAGCTGCAAATGTAGAGTCATGCCAAATATTTGCGCACACAAGCAAGCACAAAGTCAGGGCTAAAAGGCAAAGGACATCGTGTGAGCTCAGAATCACACTTACACACATCTGCATGGCAAACAAAAACGAAAGCCCGCCGAAGAGGGAGGCGGAAACGGAGCAGCCAGGACACTTAAATGCCGCTCAAAATTGGATTTGGGGCAGCTTACAGAAGAAACACTGGAGCCCCGCCTGTCCCGGCAGCCGCCAAATGCTGATAAACATTTTTATAGTTAGGCCCGAGTTGCCACAAGTCATGGCTCATCCTTTTCGCTCTTTCACGACTCGATTCCTTCGCCGCCTTATTCCCCAGCTGCACATTAAAGCCTGGAAAGGAACGGAGTGGGAGTGGCTGGGACTGAGACTCAGGCCGAGGTTGAGTCTCTGAAAGGCTGTGCCTCTGTTTATGCTTATTTAAAAAAGTGGCATCGCTTCGAAGTTTTGATTTGATAAAGCAAAAGAAAAGCAAAGAACAGGCTAACGATAAGGACAGGCCAGGAAAGAAAGGGCAGTTCCTAAAGCAGAAGTGGGGATACCCTTAAATCGATATAAATATTATAATAATTTCAAATACAAGTTGAATGGCTCACCAACACTTTATTATTGTTAAAATGGTTAATGGTAATTTATAGCTCTTAACAATTAAAACTTAATAAGGAAACGGCCTATCATCTCCTAGTATAGTAAATAGATAAATATAGACATCAAAATCATTTAAGCTTTTACAAAAAGATTTAAGAAAACATTATAGTTTCAGGAAAAATTAACAAAAATCGCTTGAACCTCATAAAGTTAAAGATCTTTTGGAAAAGTCCGTTTCCAGGACGATTTGTAATACCCTCAGCCAGAGTGTATCATAAAGAAGGGAGCACAGTGGGGTGAGTACGTGTGCCGGCTGATAAAAAAAATCGTTTATGCAAGTCACATACGCACGAAGCTTTTAATAATAAAAACAACGAGCTTCCTGTAATACGAAAACAAAGTAAGCAACCAAAGCGTGCGTGTGAATGTCTTTATGCCAGTGAAAATGTCCAGGGAAGGAGGCTCAACGCATTCAAGGAGCTGCCGGGACATTCCCGAACGTTTTTACATCAATATAACTAAAACTGAGCTAGTGAAAACCAAAAAACGACGATTACCCTTTCATGTGCTCACAGGAGCTAAACTTTTCCTTAGGAACTTAACCTACTTCCTGAAGCTGACATGCTGAGAAAGTTTTAGGAATATTTAAATCTTTTCCTAACTCTTAGTTTTAAATTCGCTTTTATTGGCTTCTTAATAATTATAATATGCATATGCACTATGAATAAAAACATGAATAATATGAAAACTTTTATGAACTTACATTTGTAAAAATACAGTAAAAAATAAAGCCAAGTATAAAGAGGCATGTTGAACTTATAACTTAGAAATTGGAACCTGCCTCGATCAGGGAAACACTAGACTGAAGAGAGACTTCAGCTGCTGTGAGGCACTGCAGTTTGGACCGCAGATGACGATGTCCGCGTAGATCTGATGCTCGCGACTGTACGTGAGGTTCTTGATATTTGTAAATTTTGGCTGGACTACGCGCTGGAGGAGGTCCTCTTTGCTGAGTGCGTAACACAGTTGGCCGCACAGGCACTTGGGCGCCTCGCGGATGAGTTCAATGAGTACAGCGGGCAAGGAGCCCGGTGGCAGAGGCAGCTTAAAGTTGGCCACAGCCCGAACCGCCTGCAACCACAGAGGATGCGGTGAACTGGCCCCAGACGTTCGCTTAGCCAACTGCTGGGCCTCCTCGCTGTTGAAGGCTTTGAAGCTATTGCCCCACACGTCCAGCAGATCGATGTGCAGGTCCTCGATGGCCGAGGGCAGCGACTCCAGCTTGTTGCTGCACACATGAAGCTTCCGCAGTGCCTGCAGCCGGCGTATGGAGAACGGTAGTCGGCTCAATTGGTTGTCGTTCAGATTAAGCGTGACCAAGCTCTCGCACTTGACCAACGGGGGCGGGAAGTAGGTTAGTCCGTTGCTCGATAGATCCAGCTCACCGAGAGACTGGCTTAGCTTGGTTCCGCGCAACCAGCACCAATCGTTTACCTCCCCAAGACAATTGCTGCCCAGGTGCAGAGAGCTCAGCGCCAGGCGTCCAAGCTCGGCGGGAATCTGAAAGGCAGGATTGCAAAGATTAGGATCACATTTACAGCTTTATAAAGAAGCTCACCTTGGTCAACTTGTTGCCACTGACGTCCAGCTTGGTGAGGTTGCGCAGGGAGCAGATCTCGAAGCTGAGCTTCACCAGCTGACTGTTGTTGATGGTCAGCGACTTGAGGGTGCGCGGGAATCCCTTGATGGGGTACTCGCTGCGCTTGCTTATCACCATGCGCACTTGAGGTTGCGCCTTCTGTGGAATGGCTGTGGCTGCAGCGATGTTCAGTCTCAGATTAATGGCTTCCTTGCCCTCCATGCCCAGCTTGAGGGTCTGCAGGAATCCCTTTAGCTGGATGGGGTCGCACTTGATCAGAAGGTTGTCCGCCGGCTGCTTGAAGCCAATTGTGGCCTTGCCGTCCAGCACAAACTTGGTGTGCACGGCGTGGACGTTGTCCCGCACCTTGTAACGGCTGCCCGTCTTGCTTTGCCCGCTGAACAACACCATTTCCAGCTCTTTCTTGGTGTTCCCGTTGGCGTCCCTGGCGCTCTGCTTGTACCCAATGGCCAGCGTAGATTTTACTGGCCGCGGTGTCCGGTTGGCTTGCGTGTTCCGGTTTACCACCTGTACCTCGCAGAGGATCTTCATGGCGGCAAGGATATAATAATAAAATCCCGCTAAATTAAACAAAACAACATTTGTTATTCTCTGAGGATGCCACCTTTCTGTCACGTCAGCTGGCCAGCTCATGGGGCTGCCACTGTTGTGTAAACAACGCAATCGATAGCTCCTTCCGATATTTTAAGCTTTTATTTAAAAACTAGTTCCGAGATGCAGCACAAAAGCTCCAGCAAAAAAACAAACAGAGCAGGACAAGTTACAAAACAAAAACAAGCTTAATTGCATCTGTTGGAAAACCGAAAAAGGAATCCTTACAATTATACCCGAAAATGTTATTTCGCAAGGCTCGCCGACACTTTCTGCCCTTCTACATGTTCAATGGATTCTTGTGACAGCGCAACGAACGTTATCAGCGTTTGCGTTACAACAGCTCCAGCATTGGCAATCCGAGGCGAGAGCTTGCGGTAAGTAATGGATGCAACATATGGAGCAATCTCCAATTAAATACAGTTTTTATTCGTTACAAGAAACGTTGAAACTGAAATTGAAAACATAAATGCTTATGTTGCAGCACAACAGCTTATTGGACAACCATGTGAACAACAACGTAATAATCAACATCGACAACTGCGCGTTATATAGCACCAACGTAAGATCAATTCTCCCAAAACCAATTTTGTCGACAAATTAACGGGTTTTTTTATTCTCCCACCGCCGATCTGGCAACGCCAGCGTTCAGCTGATCGCCACGCGATAACATTCCGATCACACCAGCAGCAGCGCGTACGGCGCCAGCGCTTTTTATTCGTTTTTCGGTTTTTCTGCGCGACGGTCGCATTCGGTTTCGCCATCGCCTGCGTCATCTACACGCTCCACACAATGGGCTGGATATTTGCGGTGCTCGTCGCGCTTGTCGCTCTGCTGCTGACGAAACCGGGATGGCGCTGGTTCTACATCGCGGGAGCCACCGCCAACCGCGATCTAACGTGAGTTTTCTTCGATCGCACTTAGCGAGCCTTTACTGTTCTCACAGGGGGCGACACTGGCGATGATAAGTTTACAATACCGCCCCCGAACGGTGTGCATTTCAATATAATTTAGCCTGGCCGCTTCTCCTTTGTGATTCCATTGAGGAGGAGAACGAACAGCCGAGTGCGAGTACTTTGTCCGATGTACCCGGGCCAGCTGCTGCCCCTGCCTGCCCTCCTCCCCCCATTCAAAACCGCAGAGAAACTCGTTTTCCGCTTATGTGGGTCGTCTGCAGCAGCCGCTTCCAGTTGGAGGAAAACTGTAAAGAGAAAACTTCACAAGGAAATGGCCAGCAATTTAAGTTTCCTCTCTACACCAAAAATTGTTTACGAAAAACGCTCATAAAGTGAGATGATGGCTTCCCTGAGTAAATTACAGGTTTTAGAGTTATATTTCCATATCAATATTTGCCACTGAATTACGACTGAATTTTCGATCAAGTCCATTGACTCTTCAGGTTCAAGGTCTAACCAAATATCCCAAAACCGAAATCAAAACCAAAACAAACTTCCAAAAAGAGCAACAAGACTCACTTTTATTTTCCATTGCTACGTACGATCGTCGTCGCCCAGCAAGGCCCTCGGCGCATACTAATGGATCGAGTGCGTCAGCCGGAAGACTTACTGGCACACTAACCGATCGAAAAGCCATAGCCCCTTCTCTCTCCTCTCCACTGTTCCACCGATCTCCGCCTGTTCTTGAAAACGTACACCGAAAGCCAAAGTGTAGACAATCAATTAAAATGGCGGAAGTATCGCCTATGGCGGTCTCTTGGCTTTGTATCTATGTGGTTTCGAATTTTTGCCTAGGGTTGCCAGGGTTGAGATTGCCATTGAGACCACCAAATCCATGTATTACTCTTCAATAAATGACAGTGTATGTAAATAAACAAACCAAATAGACTTGTATTGAATTGGGTGCATCGAGTGTTTCCTGTGGTAAAATTCCACTTTGAACTTAATTCTACAACCAAATCAAGAAAAAACTCTGGCCCCTTCTCACTGCTTGTTCGGCAAAAAGATAACTTACTCAGCATTCTGCGAGTTAATGAGTCTCCGACAGCAGATCGAGTTCCATGCCAAGGTCGGAACCATACACATACTTCGTATATAATGTATACAACTGCATACATATATCTACGCTCACACACCTGATTCTTAAGATCAACTTCAAGTCGAGCTAGTAGACCTTGGACACGTTTCGGAGTTTTGCTGACCGCCGCGAGCTTATCTCGGATCAAACATGTGCACCCAGCATTGCCAAAAATACCAATCAAACCACTCGAGGGGGTCATAAGGCCTGATTAAAGCCTTATAAATATACGACTAACTCGGCTAAGCTGGCAATCTTATCGATACTCCACTGCCACCTCTAGAGCAAGACGGAGCAAAGTACGAGTACAAAGCCAATTCAAATTGAGAGAGTCGATGTCTAAATAGTCGAGTCCCAAGTCGAGTGCCAGCTTTTTCCCTTTCTCATATACAGCTTAGCCCGTCAAACTATCGTTGCGTTAATTGAAAGGGAAATATAAGCGATTGGGATTAGACTTTACCGAGTATATATACAGAGCGGATCAAATCGCTTTAGATCTTTGGATCTCAAGTGTTTTCAGCAGGGTTTTCAGACCGGAACAAAACAATTTTAATTGGGAAGTTTTCATGAGATTGTAGATTTCAGAGAATATATCTTAAATTAATTTTAAATATCATCATCGGGGTTTAAAGGTTTTGAGGTTGGACTTTAGTAGTAATTGCTTAGGGTATAGTTTAAAAGATAATTGTTTTAAAATGCTTTAAACTCTGAAAGCTCAATTAAAAATCGAAATAATAAAATGTTTAAAACTCCAGCTTGCTAAACCTGACTGTAAACCTAACCCGACTATCAGGGCTTAGCCTTATCATCCTAAGGTCAACCGGCTTGAAAGGTTGCTGATATCAAATCGAAATGTAATTGGAAAACATTTATAATCCCTTTCTAGTACGCTTCCATAATCTCCGTGAAACAAACAATTAATTGGCCTGACTGAATGGGCTTATATTTATTCCACCCATTTAGTGCATGTATGCGTAATCCCTATTGCAAATAATTACGCGGAATTTACAACTTTGACCTTTTCCGCGATTACTTGACGTTACTTAGCTCTCGGGATGTGGCAACGTCATAAATTTGTGGTCGGACCGCACTAGGTTACCACGTTCGTTCGGTTTCGATGGCAGCCATAGCCAGGCACTCCTGGCGGCTTTATCTCTGGTCTTTATATCGCATCACGGCGGCTGTTGCGCTTGTCGAGCTTCGATTTTCTGTGTTGCGCTATTTTTAGTGGTCGTCCGTCCCAACCGCTAAACCATAAAACACACGCGATCGATGCGGGAAGATACTACCGCGAAAGCTAATCAAATACCTCTAACACACACACAGTAATATATCAATATCTACTTGTTTTATCACTTAAATTTCTATTAAGCGTATATACATAGATATATTATAGTAATCTTCGTTGCTATAAATTTATCAAGAGTATTAGAGTTCCCGAAAACGATGAGAGAAACATGGAATACTTTCTCTTGAAGATAATGATCTATTTAAACGATTTAAAATTATAGCGCTGAAGCTTTTAAATTTGTTAAAGAGCAGTTTTTCCAGTCCATTGCACCTTTTAAGTTGGGTTTAATTATCCAAATAACATAATAATCATAGATCCAAACAGTTCCCCAAATTATAATGTTTAATTTCTAATATATAAGCTATAATACAATATTATTGACTTATTTTTAATTAATTCCCTCCACAGAGCTCTCTGGGCCTACGTCAAGCTCCTGAGGTACACCAAGCGCCATGAGAGGCTCAACTACACGGTGGCGGACGTCTTCGAGCGGAATGTACGCGCCCATCCCGACAAGGTGGCCGTGGTCAGTGAGACGCAGCGTTGGACCTTCCGCCAGGTGAACGAGCACGCCAACAAGGTGGCCAATGTGCTGCAGGCGCAGGGCTATCAGAAGGGTGATGTGGTTGCCTTGCTGCTGGAGAACCGCGCCGAATATGTGGCCACCTGGCTGGGTCTGTCCAAGATCGGCGTGATCACTCCTTTGATCAACACGAACCTGCGCGGCCCATCGCTGCTGCACAGCATCACGGTGGCCCATTGCACGGCCCTCATTTACGGCGAGGACTTTTTCGAAGCTGTGTCCGACGTGGCCAAGGAGCTGCCCGCCGACCTCACTCTGTTCCAATTCAATAACGAGAACAACAACAGCCAGACGACGGAGAAGGACATTGCAAAGTCCAAGAATCTGAATGCACTCCTGGCCACGGCCAGCAAGGAGAAGCCCAACAAGACACAGGTTAACCACCACGACAAGCTTGTCTACATCTATACCTCTGGCACCACAGGTTTGCCCAAGGCGGCTGTCATCTCGCACTCCCGGTGAGTATCTGGAATGGTTCTAGAAAACCGCAGAGACTCAATAATATTCAATAAACTTTCCCTCAGTTACTTGTTCATCGCTGCTGGCATCCATTACACCATGGGCTTCCAGGAGGATGACATCTTCTACACCCCCCTGCCCTTGTATCACACCGCTGGCGGCATCATGTGCATGGGTCAGTCGGTTCTGTTCGGCTCCACAGTGTCCATTCGTAAGAAGTTCTCCGCCTCCAGTTATTTCGCCGACTGCGCCAAGTACAATGCGACTGTAAGTGGGATTTATTGTCCATTGCACAATTAATAGACTAACGATGCCTTTGTCACATGCCCAGATTGGTCAGTATATCGGTGAAATGGCCCGCTACATTTTGGCTACGAAGCCGTCGGATTATGACCGCAAGCATCGTGTGCGTCTGGTCTTTGGCAACGGTCTGCGTCCACAGATTTGGCCACAGTTCGTGGAGCGCTTCAACGTTGCCAAGGTGGGCGAGTTCTATGGCGCGACCGAAGGAAACGCCAACATTATGAATCACGACAACACGGTGGGCGCCATTGGCTTTGTGTCCCGCATCCTGCCTAAGATCTACCCCATCTCGATCATTCGCGCCGATCCCGACACTGGGGAGCCCATTAGGAATAAGGATGGTCTCTGCCAACTGTGCGCTCCCAACGAGCCGGGTGTATTTATCGGCAAAATCGTCAAGGGAAATCCCTCGCGCGAATTCCTCGGCTACGTGGACGCCAAGGCTTCGGCCAAGAAGATCGTGAAGGATGTGTTCAAGCACGGCGATATGGCTTTCCTATCCGGCGACCTCTTAGTGGCTGACGAGAAAGGCTATCTGTACTTCAAGGACCGCACCGGCGACACCTTCCGCTGGAAGGGCGAGAACGTGTCCACCAGCGAGGTGGAGGCGCAAGTCAGCAATGTGGCTGGCTACAAGGATACCGTTGTCTACGGTATAACCATTCCGCATACCGAAGGCAGGGCCGGCATGGCCGCCATTTATGATCCACAGCGGGAGCTCGATCTCGACACCTTCGCCTCCAATCTAGCCAAGGTGCTGCCCGCATACGCACGTCCCCAGATCATCCGGCTGCTGACCAAGGTGGATCTCACCGGCACGTTCAAGCTGCGCAAGGTGGACCTGCAGAAGGAGGGCTATGACCCGAATGCGATTAAGGACACCCTTTACTATCAAACGACCAAGGGACGGTACGAGCTGCTCACACCCCAGGTGTACGACCAGGTGCAGCGTAACGAGATTCGCTTCTAGGCGACGAAGCATCGGGGTTGTGTTTGGAGCTTTGCCTTTTTGCCCAATAATATGCTGTTAATTAATTTGTAAGGTAAACGAGTCGACTTTAGTTTAGGAGAGAAAAGAAAAGAGCATGGAATAAATCCACACGGATCCAGGCGACCGGCCAGGGCTAGGAAAATCAACATTGCACCTTTTTTATACCCTAAGCATAAATAAATATTGTAATCGTAGTTGTGCGCATTTTAAATGTTTTTAGCTTTAGCTAAAAGAACCTTGTTAAGTGCAATTCCAGCAATTTGTTTAGTCAGTTTTAGTGGCATTTACACTTCCATTCTCGCTGCATTAGCCTGTATGTACATACGAGAAGCTACTCTGATGATGATTGTGTATCAAATAAAGTTTGTTTCTTCCACCACACGCATTGTATTGTATTTAAATTTGCGCTGTTTATTGCGCTGGACAATGACATCGCCATACCTGCATACAAATGGGCTACAACGATGCGATTAGCACGACTCTGATTCGATCTATAATATAGCAGACTGCAGGCCTATATACATTCATATCATGAGTATTCATTCAGTTGAGTAAACTTGAACTAAGGTGACGTTCAAAGACATGAGATTAATGAGAATATTTAAGATGACTCTCTTGCTTGGGCGAAAATCCCTTAATGACGCAATAAAGTATGACACCTTGACTAAATTGCTACTTATAGCCAATAATAATACCTTACGAGTGAAATATTGTTCGTTTAATGCTAAATAGACTTGGCGTGATCGTTAAAAGTGCCGGCATTTGGGGTTAATTAAATTTCCGTCCAGTTGCAAGCTTTCAATTATTAAGTAGCGCCCCTTAACCGCTAAAGCCAATTGGGTGCGGTTGAAGGCACTTACTTCTTCTTAAGACTATAAACTATACATAAACTATACAAATTTATTTACTTTTAAAACATGCTTGGGCACCAAATTTTAAGTTGAAAGCCAGACCGCAAAAACTACCCTGAAGAGCAGTAATTCTCTCTCTCTATAAACTCTCAAGATGACCACCAAGGCATAAGAAACCTCTACAACTTCAAGGAGATTTTCCCGGTTTCAAACTTAAGCCAGAGGCGGGAAGTCGTTGAAAGCTCGGTCTCCCAACACCCTAAATATGGCCAAAGTATGGGTTTCCCGGTGACTGGCAGATCGGGAGGAAGCAGAGGCAGCGCCAGCCAAGAACCGTTATCAGCAGATGCAATAACAAGCGAGGCTTCGATGCGCTCACTACGCGTATTTCCCTCCACTTCCAGTACAAAGAAGATCAGAGCAGTTGACTTGCCGGTTCGGGTGCGGGTCCGTCTCCTGTCCACGTGTGTGTTTTGTGTGTTGTGTGTGTGAATCGATTATGCACTCGATCGTCTTGACACAAAGTGTGCTGTAAACATTTCCGACCGCGCCACGCGATGAGTGGAACCGCCGCTGTGCTCTTCACAATAACGATTCCCACCAAGGCGGAGGAGGATCGCCTGAAGGATGTCTTTGTCCAGGTTGTAAATGGTGAGATAGCCAACACACCCACCAGAACCGCCAGCAAAGCCTCCACGATTGAGAGCCTGTCCACTATTCGGATTGGAGACTCTCCTCCCGAGGAGACTCCAAGGAACTCCAAGCCAAACTCCCAAAAACCGCCGCCCCTGATCCAAATTCAAACCTGCGATGGCGGCTCTCAGGATCAACTGCTTGACATGCCTCTGGATACGGATCAGGAACAGGTACTCCGTCGAATCCTACACAAGTTTCACATTCCCAACGCAGTCTGGTTGCGCAGTCTGGAGGGGAACGCCTTTCACATAACCTTCTCCATGGAGTTCGACGAGCGGTATGAAGACCTATACGAGGCCCTGCAGGAGTGGGGCATTGGTGATCGGGAGGGATCCACGGTGTCTGTGGTTAGCTGCCTGGCCAACCGGTCCTATGCCCAGCGCGAGACGCTTGAGGAGGAGGCCGCGGATCAGCCCTTAAGCAACGAGTAATTTAAATAATTACTGCTGATCAGTTTTGAGATCTAACCTGAGCTCTTCCAGGAAAATCAATGCCCAGAAGCAGGGCATCTGGAATAAGTTTATGAACTCGGTGCGATCTCGCTTGAATGTGGCACAAATAGTCCGAGATGTGCGACAGGATGCGGCTATCACCTTTGATTTTTGCATACTCCTAGTCTCGGCAGCGTAAGAATTAATTAAAAACTAAAGAGAGGATTTCGAAAATAGCACAGAGCAGGTCAGTTATTTCGTTTCTTTTTGATACTTAATATATAACACTGGAAAATCCTTAATTCCCCATTTTCTATAAGCTTGAGTTAAGCACCAAACATCCAAATCGTATATCAACAACAAAAAACTATCCCTAAAATCAGGAAAACTTAATGAAGGCCTGTCGTGTCTATGTGTGTTTGGAAACCTCAACGCGCCCGTCTAGCGACTAAACCATATGAAACCTTCTTCATATTATCGTAACAGATTCGAGTATGAATCAAAAGTAAAAACCATTACAAATTCTTCGAAAAGAACTGGACTCTTGCATTTGCTTTTGTTGAAATCCTATACCTTTATAAAGCACCTGTAATAACATAATCTTCTCCCCTCCCAATTCAGTGTTCTGGCCAGCTTTGGGCTGGTGGAGAATAGCACCATCTTCCTGGCCTCCAGCATGCTGATATCTCCGCTCATGGGTCCCATTATTGCGGCCATCTTTGGAACGGTGATCCAAGACCGATCTTTGCGGAGATTGGGTATGCTGAACGAGCTAATTGGCATCCTGACGGCCACTTTGGTGGGCTTCCTCTTCGGCCTGGTCGTGTGCGTTACGGATCAGAAGTACGGCATCGGGGAGGGCCTCACCGAGGAGATGCTGTCGCGCTGCGATCTTCACTCCTTGATTGTGGGAGTCTTCACAGCAATTCCCTCGGGTGCGGCGGCTGCCATAGGCATCCTGGGCGGCAATATTGGCTCTTTGGTGGGCGTGGCCATATCCGCTTCCCTGCTGCCTCCTGCCGTTAACTCGGGACTCCTCTGGGCCGTGGCGTGCATCTACAAGATCTTCGAAAACGACGACTCTCTCTATGTGGATGTGATCAAGTCGCGTCGCTACTCGGAAAACCAGGCCAAGGAGCTGGCCGTGCTGGGGAGCATAAGCATGTGCCTGACGCTCTCCAATGTGCTGTGCGTCTACGTGATGGGCATCCTGGTGCTGAAAGTGAAGGAGATCGCTCCGGTGATTGGACGCAAGAACAGGCAGTTTTGGAAGCACGACATCAAGCTGGTGCGCCACGGGAAGGTGGAAACCGAGGCAGAGATCTTGGATGAGCTGCTAGCCAACTTGCCCACCGAGGACCAGCAGGCGCTGAACTCCATTAACCGGCAGTTCCTACGCCACTTGGACGAAACGGGCTACCAGCACACATGGTCGCCGCTAAGCAATCGTCACAGCTTTTCGATTCAGCATCCCGGACAGCAAGGGGCCTTCTCCACCATTCATCGCCTGGAGCAGTTGTATGCGATGCGAAGGGAGACTGGTTTGCTGCCAGAGGAGCAGCGAAGGCAGCGCTACAGTGTGGTTAGCAGGCCCTCCCAAAGGAGTCACGATGTCACCATCCAGCTGAGTCCTCCACAACCTGTAAGTTTAGTTATTCAACTGCGATTCTGACTGATCATATCTCCTCTTATTCAGCGTCCCCGTTTTGCCAGCATGCCCTCGAAGGCGGCCAAGGATGATCCGCTGAGGGAAACCAACATCCAGGTGCCCAGCACTAAGCGATTTACCGTCACACCTGCTCGCGAGGAGGAGCAGATGCCCTAAAAACAAGTCAGGTTCTTCCGGCTAAGGAGAACCCTAATAACCCAAACATCTCGATTAAGTGTCTATATATGTAATGTAAATCAGTGTGCAACAATTTCCAATAACAATATTTACAAGTCCACGCCGCTGGGTCCTTGACGATCCGCTTTGACCTGGGCGCGTCCTCGCTTCAGTTGGAGGCGCTCACGTGCCGCTCGCTCCTGGCGCCGGCGTAGCTTCTCCAGCGTTTCCTCGCTGGGCGGGGCAGCTTCCACGACCTCTTGGGTCCTAATGATGGTGCGAAGCTTCTCCAGCGCATCGGCCAGGTTCATTTGTTGGGAGCGGGTGAGGTCGCTCTTGATGTAAAAGTAGCCCTCCTTGGTGATACGATTGGCCAGCACTTTGAGCAGCTTCTGACGTGTCTGCTCTGGAATCCACTCAGCCTCCGCCACCTTAAAACGCAAGTCCACCTTGGTGTTCACCGTGTTTACGTGCTGGCCACCAGGCCCGGAGCTGCGGCTGTAGGTGATCTCCAGCTTGTCCATCGGTATGAAGCCATTGAACTTGTTATTGCTGCCAGGGGGCTGGAAAGGGAAACTACTTCAGACTAATTCCAGGACAGTAAACAGATTACTTACCGGCGGGGGCGGCGTGAAGAGCTGCTGGCGGGCGCTGGGGTAGAGCTTGTCCAGGGACAAATCGCTCTTGTAGGACAGCTGGCGACCCAGGAGGCTGGTGCTGCCGCCAGAGGAGCTACTCTGTCGCAGGACGCTGATGAAGGCACGTGTGATTTTATTCATCTCAGCACGAATTTAACAACAAATAAAATTAAATGTTACGAGAACACAGCCCAGCTGTTGATGGTGAGTTTAGCGCAGTGTGACCAGCACCGTTTTTCGGGGTGAGTTCCCCTTAATCGTGCTGCCACATGTGGCAACCACTGAAATACCACGGTATAAAAAAATATCGATACATATGGACGAATTAATATATTTCTCGCATCCCTACTTCGAGCGCCTCGGCAGTCTCTTCAAAAATCTGGTCGAGTGCGGTTGTTACTCCGAGTCCGCCGAAATCACAATTCCAGCTGGGCAAAGCTATCCATCGGCTGCAATCCGGACGAGACAAGATCGCAGCACGTCATAAGTGGGGGCCACGAAAATAAATGTTTACCCCGGGGCCGCGACGCGAAACTTGCGGTATTTAGTGTGGCGAAGAGAGTGTTTCCTGATCGTCGGGTTCTCCTCGTTATTGTTCCATTCCAATTGGAAGAAGCGTTCGATCTGGCCAGAAATATTCTTTATTAATTCGAAGCTCTTCGTTTTGAGTTCGAATCCGAAACCGATTTCGTCGTCGTGTCTGTTGTCACAGCGAAAATTATTCGTCGCAATCAGCAGCAGCAGCAGAGACCGAAATTCGGCCCATAAAACATAAAAATCACTGGCTAGCGGCAACAACAAGATATATAAATATATATTTAAAATTCGGAACGAGACGCGAAAGGCGAGGCAAACCGAACAAGCAAAACAAAAGCCAAGTGAACGCTGCTGCTTCTTCACCTTGTTTCTCCGCCACATTCTGGATCATCGACCACTGAGAAGTGTTACCTGAGGAGTCCCAAGCGCTCGATCACCTTCGCCCCTTGCAGCTGGCAATTAGCAACCCTTTTCGAGCTCTCCCATTCTCTCTATTCCTGCGATCGCGAGCAAAACAAACAGGAGAATAGGACACCATGGCCATGCAGCGGGAAGCCGGCGTCCAGGACTTTGTCCTGTTGGACCATGTGTCCATGGAGAAGTTTATGGATAACCTAAGAAAGAGGTAAGGAAATGAATAAGTTAAAGGAGAAATCTTACAAGTTAGAAAAGGGATTTATTAGTTGTATTAAGTTTTAGTTTGAATGGGAATTAATAGGAAATATATTCTTAAAATAGTTAAGCATAACGAAACAAACAACAATTCATCATCTTAAAAGTCCCAAAATATTACAATAAAAAGTCCTACTTTAAGTTGATAAGCATACAAATTATAAACAGTTTGAAAATCCCCAATTTAATACAAAGGAAAGTATTTTTCTTTAAGTTTTTGCTTTCTTTCAAGAATATTTCTATTAAAACTAGCTGTAAACCCTCACCCATGCTCAAGCGATAACGATAACGATAAAACTTGCCAATGTAATCTTACAAAGTTGCAAAAAAATTACCCCCAGTGACCACAGTGTTTATTGATTCCACCAATGGCCTTGTCCTCTGTTTACTTCTTCAACACACATACCACACACATATGTACCTACATATGTACAGCACATACTTCCCGACATCGCAGAACGCCACCAAGCCAGCCCAGCTCCAGCCCCTTCAAGAACCACTTTTCCTTGACTTGCTGCTTGGTCTAGTTCAAGGCTTCTTTCGTGTTTTGATCGATTGCCCCTCCGGGGGAGCCGCTGCTTTGAGAAACTGGTTGCGGCTCTTCTCGGCTTTTCCGACTTGATTAAACTGGATTTGCTTAGCGGCTTTTCAATTAAACTCGGCCCGCGCCGAACGCCGTCTCTTAATCCCCAGCTCCTCCGCCTGCCTGTCCCCCCATGGCGTCAGCTTGTGGTTCTACTCCAGAGCACACTCAATGGACCCATTTGCATGCTCATTTAGAGTGTTAAACACTCGTCTTTCTTTGTGCGATGACTTTCGGTTTTAAATGCTTTCATTAGCGGGCTTTTAATTTAGATTTTCGAGAGAGGGGAAGTGAGAAACGGTAGCGGAAGGGAGGATATGGAAAAGGGTTTATTTTGTATAGAAACTAGAGATCAATTTATGGGACAAACGATACCGCTTTCTAGGTTTTTTAAAGAAACAATGAAGAATGGACTTTATTTAAATGAAAATGAATATAGATAGAATACAATGTCGTTTGAAATTGTATATTTAACCAGGAAACCAGGATGATCTTAGTAAAGTCCAAACACAGCATTCGAATCTCTATGATTAAATTAAAATATTAAATGTTATTTAGTTCCAATAGAAGTAAGGCCCTTACCAACTCCCACCTGGCATTGTCGCCACATTAGAGTGTCAATATTTGTGTGGCCGGCGTTGTGATGGTTACAGGTGGTTTCCGCCGGAGCATTACAGGGGCTCCATTATGTAAAGTTCCTTAACCCCTACCACGCACCACACACAGCCACACGGGCCACTTGGATGCTCCGTATATCATTTCATTTCATTCCGAGTGTCAACAACTTGTTGCATGTGTGTGCTTCCTTTGGTACCTTTGGGGTATCTCTAGCCCCCAGTGCCTCCTCCACGGGTCGCTAGTTTGCATGGCTGGCTAACTTTCATGTAAAAACGATCACTATCTGGAAAAGTTCTCGCCACCGCATTGTCGAGTCCGCATATTTATTCAACTGATTAGCAGAGGTTTACAAAATCGTGGAAATTATGGGGTTTCGCTTGGGGACCCCTATGATAATGAGTTCGGTTTCGAAAGTGAATCCTCTAGGCAAGCCGATGATTATTTACTTGCCGCTCTGCTTGGCCATTTGGCAGTGTTTATAAATAAACCCGTTTAGACACAATCCCTCAATTATTTGGGCAACGATTCCAGTGCAATACTGATTCACATAAAGCCCGGAAAATATATATATTTAATTACCAAACACACTTTCGATTGGTGGGCCTGAAAGCCCTGACTGAGGAGCTGTCATCCAAAAAGGAAATTAATGACAGAGCCAGCTGTTACTTACTTAGATATATATCAAATCGTTCACAGATGGTAATAGCCTTAAAACTTAATTGCTCGATTGCACAAGCGACGACTAAACCCATCATTAAATACGAATTACTGTCAAAGAGATGCGTTAACCCACTTTGGGACTTATCAAACTTGAACGCTGTAAATTGGATTAATTACATAATTGCAGCAAGAGATGTAATATCTTACAGCAATGCAATAATCCTAACATAACTCAATTCAATTGAATTGCTGCTCACTCATTACATATTTATCAGGAAACGCGGAAAAGCGCAGGTTGAGGAAACCCCCGAACAAATTGAGGGTCAAAAACGCGCCAATACGCGCCAAGAAAAGCGAACATGTAATGGAAAACGCTCGCGCGCGGAAAACGTGAGTGAAATAAAACAAGAAAACTCGCTTTCGTTTTGGAGGTAAATCAATCAAATGGGGAATTACTGCATTTCGACTTGAACGCTACATATATCTGTGCGTTGGCAATCACACAGGTGACAAGTTGTTGGCTTTAAAATATAGAAAAACATATATATTTTCTTTGAAAATTATATGAAAAGGTCCGACTGACTCACGCTGTGTATCTTGCAGATACTCGAGTCAACAAACAAAATAAAAATGCCATGGCGTAGCCAAAAACCCGAACCGGTTGATGGCGTCAGTTTGGCCGAGAGAGAGAGAAAGACTCACCCACAAAATAGTACAAAAAATGTGCTGGGACAAGAAAACTTGTTTGAGTTGCCCCGAAAAAGTTTCCTCCCAAAGATCCCAAAAAATAAGAACCACAAAGATCTCTGTTCCCCAAGTTCACAGCTCCCAGCCAAGGAGTTGGGTTTTATGACTGCCCTTAAGTCAAGTGTCCTCACGGGAGGCCAGAGCCTCGTAAATTCCCTGATTGATTGCCCCTTGACCCTTTCAGTAGCTGAAGTAGTAGCTCAAGTAGCTCGTTTCGTGTCTATTTAGCTAATAGAGTTGGTTTTCGTCTTTTTCCCGCTTTGTTTACGCCCTTATTTGGCCTATATTTCGGCAGCTCTTCATTGTTGATCTTTTTCGGGATCTGGTGTTTACTGCATTCGAAATTTCCATTTTCTCTGGGGGAAAATACATTTATAGCGGCTATGAACTCACGATATTATATATATCTGAGGATTTTATTAAGTGATTTGTGTTTGACAACGAGGAAAGTGTGTATTTTTGACAAGGTTAAAGATCTAGAGAACACAAGTGAGCATTTTAAACTTTAAGATATTATAATAAAATGTTGAAAGTGGAAGAAAATAACGCCTTGATCAAATAAGGGTTTTTACCCCTTCAACTTCGCTTTCCAACCCAATAAAATACTTTATTGAGCACTTAAAGTGCCGCTCTTCAACAGTTTTACTCACATCAGAAATAAGTTAAGTGCAAAACTTGAGAGATTTCTCAGGCAAACTATGCGATGATTCACACCAAAGTGACGTGATATCCACTTTCAATGCTAACGACACAAACGCATTTCATTTTCATTTAAATGCCTCTCCTCCGATTTTATATTTTATTTACTTTTGGCTGGGAGGCCAAGGCTTAGATTTTAGTATTCCACAGGCGACCATAAAAAGTGCACTGAGCAAAATATGTATCGCGGACTGAAGGACCATCCCCAGAGAAGTGGGGCAAGAATTTATGGCTGATAGTCCAGTGTCACTTCACTGGAGTATTTCCCTAAGAAAACCCTGCCCTCGAGCGGTGTTATCGCCTCAGCCACGATTGATATTGTCGGCTTATCAACGTTTGAAATGAAAAATCCCATTTTTTTTATAGTTTTCCAGTTATCGAAACGAAGTTCGGCGCCACATTCCATTTTTATATATATTTATTTATGTACTAGGTCTTGGGTGGTGCTAAAGGCCCGATAAGATTGCAACGAAGTGCCAGAAGTTGTCGCAGAAAACGGTTACCATATATAGCCCCACATATATAGTATTGTTCGATAGCCATGGTCAATACTTACTGGCCAAGGTGATAAGCGAGCTGCTGGCAAACTTGGCGTTATGCAAGACCTTCCACTGGATTAGCTTTCCTACCTTTTAGAGCCATAAATAATTCCTCTGGCCAATTGTATGTATTTATACCATTTATTTATACAATTCCCAAGCCGTGATAGCCGTGTGATATCTCTCCTTTGTTATGTTGGAACTTATTAAAGATCCCGCCGAAACGTAAACACTTCCTGGCTTTTCTCCCTGGGAGGAAAAATAAAAAGAAAGCTATTAGAGCTTCGAGAAGGCTTCTTTGATATCCGATTGCAATCGAAGATTGTCTGTTTATTTGTTCAGGAAGAGAAGCATCGTTGCATTGTCTTGGATCTATAATAGTTCAAAGGGAGTCGAGTTCGAGGTAAACACTTCCAGGCCCGGTCCTCACCCTCTTTTTCACCTTGTGCGAGGAGGGGCTGATAAGCTCCTATCAAGCACAGCCAATTGATGGCGAAGATAAGCACTTGTGATACCGAAACGGAAACCAAATCATTTATAAAACGGCACCTTCGCTTCCATGGCCAGGTTTCTGCCGGTGTTTTTCCTCTTTTCCACGCTATATAAACTCTTGGTTAATGTGCAAATTCTCGGAAGAAAAGCATAAACCATTGAACTGCCTGCCTGCCTGCCGGCCGGGTTATCGTCTTGGAGCGACCTGAGAACCCGTCTAGAGAGAGAGCGAGTCCAGAGTCTAGACGACGCCGTGCCCTGTTTGTTTACCCAGAGCCAAGGCAATGTTTGTCATTCGCATTGCAATAACTTCTACTACTTGGATCTGCTGCAGTCCGAGGAGGAGGAGCCACCAGTGGCATCTGCATTTCGTTTACACAATTCTTTAGCGGTCTCTGGCCGGCGTTCTGCTCCTGTTAATTGATTTGCGTCTGACTTTTCTCCGTCGAGTGTAAATTGAAGTTAACTCGAAGGCGGCAGAGGGCCAAGATGCAATTGCGCATTAAAACGCGAGAATCTCAGGCAAAATGGAAAGTCTCGCGTTGAAAAGCCTTTGTGGAAAATTATACAGATGGGCAGAGAACTTAGGGGTGATCCGAGGGAGAGAGGACGCTGAAATGCTGCAGCTGGCTAGATTTCCCATAAATGCTATTATTGGCAGCAGTTCAAGAAATTGGCAAAAAGACTTGACCTATCCGCACACATGATACTCCCAGACGTCGTTTTCATAATTATTTTATGTTTCCTTTTGTCGGGAAATAGGAAAGCGAGAGCAAACAGGAAAGGATATGGGTAATGATATTTGTACATGGTATTCAAGGCCTCACAAAGTAATAAACTTGGTCCATTCCTTAGTCTCTTTATAAAGATGTAAGAGCTGAAACAAGCTGCTAAATATATTTATCACTATTCTCCCCAAAAGTCCCCTTCCTCCTATGCTCTCTGCTATCTTTATGAGCCTTAGCTTTCGGCCTAAATTCAATTAGATAGCAGAAAAGCCCAAACAAACCCCAATAAGAGCAAATAAAAACATTGACCCAGTAAATAGCCAAGCCAAGTCTGTTGACCAATTTATATGACGTCAGACGCCCATGAAAACTGCACTGTTAGCTTATTGATTTTCTCGTCTGGCGTGAAGTACGATTTTGAGAATTCTGAATGAATCATCGGGAGAGGAGGAGTGGGAGCGGGAACTATAATGGCTATATGCAAATGCCCCTTGTAGAACAGACAACGCGCTGAGTCAGGCGTTAACTTGTTTAGCACTTGAAGCCGACAATTTGTTTATTGATACAAGCTTAAATTGAGTAATATTAGATGCCATTGCCATGTGCTCAAAGTATCAGATGACTCAGAGTCGAGTATATTAGTAAAATGAATAGCAGAAGTAACACTAATTGTGGCTGGCACTTCGTTTACAATATTCACAGTACGAAACTGTCGATTTACTTGTTTTCTCCTCAAGCTTTTATCTTGATTACGTCATGGCAGTGCCGGCAGTGCATAAAGAAAGACATTCACAGTCAGCGACAATCGTAATAATAAATAATACTTATATTCCAAGTTGGGTTTATGAAGTGCGCGAAAGAATGAACACGAGAATGTGCGAAGCCAGCAGCTGAATTTAATTTGTGGTTATGTTTCGGTTAGGGGCTTTGGCTTCATTCAAATAGGGGAACCAGAAGTCATGTTTGGCACTTGAGTACATAAGCAACTGAAAACAATCTTTCCGCAGAGGTTTTGGAGTGATAAGCCGCTTTTTGGGCGAGCTATGAGTCAATATTTCAAGAGATAACACATTTTGAATTCGCCGACAGGAATATAGATAATGGTGTATTACTGTCGCATTTCAGTGTGAAAATAAATCAAAATATAAAGCAAATGCTACAACTTTAGTTAAAAAAAGCAAAAATACTAAGAGAGTATTGGGGGTATAGATGTCTTTTGAGTATAAGTCCTTAGTCTCAGTCCAAATTTACAAGGAAAATATTATAGGACTTAAAAAGTAGCCAAGCTTTTATTCTTTTATAAAATATTAATAGTAAGGAGGCTCTTAAACTTTATTTAAATATTTGTGGCCAAACTTTGATGTTCTTTGAGCATTTAAATTACAAATTTCTAAGACTCCTTGGCTCTATCGATCAATGACCCCTTTATCCACCCTGAAATCTCTGCAGATTTATTTTCAATCATCACGAACTGATTGAACTTCCATCAGCGAGCCATTAAGTCCGTTCTTTTTGACAATTACTTGCCCCACAATCGCTATAGCCCCATTGGACGCGCTCCTCCTCCGCAGAAGGCCAGGGGAAAGCCACGAAAGCACCGAATCAATTTTTGACGTTATGTCAATCATGCGCCCCGTGGGCGCTCTCCACGCCCACGCCCCCGCAATCGCTCCCCTCCGCCGGCGGCTGCCCATATGTGACTGAGGGCAGCGGACCTCTTCTGGGGGGAAATCGTAGAAGTCTCGCAATGGAAACTTTGTTTTCAGCTTTGGTTTTCTATTTTTTTTTTCCGCTAAGAGGCTTGCTGCTTGCCCTTTTGCCATAATGCTGACCCATTGGCGGCACGCTAAACGCTTGGACACCATCATCGGCGGAGTTCACTAGTTCAGCGTTTAGTCACTTGTCGCCTGTCACTGTTCTGACCCAGATGTGGCGGCAGAGGAAGCGTCTGGAGAGCTGAAAAGCCAGCCGCCATCTATAAATAAGCACTGAAAGTTAAGTAAAAACATGTGTGTTGATGTTTGGGGAGAGGGAGGGGACTCCAGCCCAAGCCAGCAGCCAAAACATAAATACAAACAAATGCGCGTATTAAGTGTATTGTTTTAATCGCCTTCCAGACTCTCCTCTCATTTCGGCCTAACAGAAACGTTTGGCTCAGCCTTGTTTTGTTTTTAACAATTTCTCCGCTCCTTTGTCTGTTAATTTTCTGCTTTAGTTTTGTGTTTTTTGCTTTTTGCTTTAGGTTTTTTCGAAAAACACTCGACTTTGTCCGTTCGTCCGTCCAGCGTTTTGTAATAACTTGTTGCACAGTCTGGGGGCTGGACTCGGGTTATGTGGTGGCTCATCTGGGTGTAATTTGTAGCTGGCAGTGGCGGTAATGGTGTAACTCTTACTTTCGGGGCAGTCTCTGGCCGGGCCAGGTCTCTGGGTAATTTCTGGGGAATTGTAGAAAGTAATTTGCATTCAGCTAGCTTCACGCGAAATCCAAATTAGTTTACTGGGGGAGTACTGCAAATTAAGTGGGGTTTTGTTCATTTTTCTATGTTTATTAGCAGGAAAATTAGGTAACTAAGCCTGTAAATATATAATAGAAGTTTTTCTTAATGGGATATTATATGGAGCTCTACTTTTGAACAATATTTCGATTAAAAGAACGTTCTGGGAAGCAGACAGCCTTATTAGGAATCCCTAGAACCGTCAAAACCGTTCAGTAATATTTAAAATTTTCCCTGGAATTCTTTAAATTCACTTGAGACATTTTTACCTTTTAATTTGATTAGATTGCGTCAAGCATAGGCAATTTCTCATGAAGTAATCATCGAAAAACATAATCTACAAATTCCTACAATAACCTGAACTTCGATTCTGATGTATACTACCGAAAACCATTTCTATTGGAAACTATAATATTCCAAAGCTTGTCAGTTTTGTAAACAAACAAATAGCATTCTATTTGCGCCCCATTCCCCTGCTCATTGTCTATCTAACCAAAGTGACCCACTTACCGAAACCGAATGCATTTTATTAACACAACAAACCATAGACCCCATCTTTTGGCGCCTTCCAAATGTAATACACAATAGTTGCATCGACTGCAGACGTATATAGACTCTATAGAGATCGAGACCCCATTGCAGTCAATCAAAAACGCAGGAAAGCGATCAAAATTTGATCCACATAGCATCGGAATCATCGACTGCCATCAATTAAGCCGATCGCTGCGCCTCGGGGTGCAGCAGGTATATCATTTATAAGCCCGTATCTCCGCGGCTGTTGGGAAAACCATTTCCGAATCGAAAGCCACAGGCGCCGACCACGGGCGGTGAGCTCCCCACCTGGCCAACGCCGCCACCCACTGCCCCTTCCTCGTCTGGAAAGAGGGGCATTTATTTTAGTCTAAAATCTATTTCGTAATCATCGGCTGTAAATGCATTTCCAAACACAACTGATGAGTGCCCCCAACTCCCATTACTCTTCCGCAGGTTCCAGGTCGGGTCCATCTACACATACATCGGCGAGGTGTGCGTCTCGATGAATCCCTACAAACAGATGAACATCTACGGCCCGGATACGATCCGCAAGTACAAGGGACGGGAGCTCTTCGAGAATGCGCCGCATGTCTTCGCCATTGCCGATGCCGCCTACAGGGTGCTCAAGCAGCGCCAGCAGGACACCTGTATCCTGATCTCGGGTGAGTCTGGAGCCGGCAAGACGGAGGCCTCCAAGATCATCATGAAGTACATAGCGGCGGTGACGAATGCCCAGGGGCAGAACGAGATTGAGAGGTAAATATTATAGAATAGTAAATGTGATAAAGAAGTTAGTAGAAATACTGATAGAAATAGTATATTGATCAATTATTATTAGTAGCTAAAACCCTAGAGAAAATAATGATTAATATTATACATTTCTTAAGAGCTGAAGAAAGTCTAAATTTAATTTATAAAATCCTGAAAAAACGGCCTAATTAGAGAGCATGAACAAACAACCATAGAACAAACACTTTTAATCATCATTCGTGGCCTGACTGCTCGCTGATTATATAGTGAATTAGTTTATCAATTTATGCACTCAAGCCCCGCTATGTGCATGCCTAGGTTGATGGACGACCGGCTCTCGGCGTTATCACAATACTGTGAACCAGACAATGAGAGCCAAACCTCGATCTATAACATGTCAGGTTGCCGGGAAAGAGCCACTTACAGTTGCCATTGTTTTGCATGCAAATGCGACATGGAATTTCCATTGAGGGAGTCTGAGCCTCAGCCTGGATGGCAGTGAAGCCTGCTAATTAAGCGGAGACCCAGGCTTTGCTGTCGGCATTCCACAGATGTATAATAATCGCTCACATGGTCATCGCGTGACCCATGACCCCCGGTGACATCATATGTTCGCCGGTGGCCGACAGCTTAAGTTGCCGAATTAATTGCCCCACTAATTGCCAACGACCACTTTGGCCAAGAACCTATTTTTTTATCACTTGGGTGTAGTTTAAGGTGGTCCATAAAATCGCAGAGACCGAGCTGAGCGACCAAGCCCCAAATTCAACACAATGGAAACTAAATTACCAATTTTTAGTGCCTGAAATGAAATTTAAAGTGACATTTACTATGGCTGCGCGGGCATTAAGGGCGAGTGGCATTTTGCAAATTACTTTTCTACAGGGAAACAAAGAGCTCTTAATGTGGACTTATGAAAGTTGATTGTGTGTTTTTAATTACGTCGATTTGATTTTAATGGGGAATTTCTTAGGGACTTGTAGATAAAAATATCACATTAATAATCATTCTTGTGGGATATTATTTCTTTTCTTGGAAATAAATATAAATTTAAGCTGAACTTGAAACTGAATCACCAGGTATGGTCCTATAATATAGTAATATTTAATAACAAATAGCATGTTACTTGCATAAACAAACCTGCAAAGAGAAGTACTGTGATAAGTAAATAGTGAGGTTTGTTTTTAATAGGAAATGTATAACATTTGTCATGTGATTAATAATAATTCCTCTAAAAATCCCCAACCCCGCCACCATTCCAGGGTCAAGAACGTGCTCATCCAGAGCAATGCGATCCTGGAGACATTCGGCAATGCCAAGACGAATCGCAACGACAACTCCAGTCGCTTTGGCAAGTACATGGACATTGAGTTCGACTACAAGGCGGACCCGGTGGGTGGCATCATCACCAACTACCTGCTGGAAAAGTCGCGCGTGGTGCAGCAGCAGCCCGGAGAGCGCAACTTCCACAGTTTCTATCAGGTGAGTGGTGAATGTGTAGCAGGGGCCTGGCAAGTGGAAGGTGCCTATTCGTGTGTGGCCATACGGTGCTCGAATATTTACCCAAGTGAGTCAGCGTGACGCGTGCCAGGTGACGAAAGCTGGACGGGACGGGAACGGTGCCTAGAAGCGGGGATGGGGTGTGTCAGTGGGGCGTCAATTACTCGGGGGTGTCAGGTTGTTAGGTTTTTTCGGATGTTGTTGGCCTTGCTTGGCTTTTGGACATTTATTGTCGCTGATGAAGGTGGGCACGGTCTTCCCCCTCCCCTACCCACCGCTGTGTAAACATTATTTTGTATTTTAGATGAGCGCCAAAGCAATTTGAGACAGCTTTATGGGGGCATAATATACATTGCATGAGGTAGTACAGTTTTTTGGCAAATATAGTTTATATGGAGTAAGTTTTCTTTAGGTGAACCGATAAGGGAAATATGAGAGACAGTTTTTGACTTCTTTTTATTTTTAATAAATAAAATATTTAATTTCTAATGCTATTATCGAAGTAAATTCCAAAGAAATCTCTTTACATCTCAAATCAATTAAAAAGTATCCAAAAGTATGCAACGGAAATTGTTTGCGCATTAAATTCATTCTGTATTTATTTATTTTAAAGGTGTGACTTACTTTTGGGCTCCACTTAAACATATTTCAAACCCCACAGAAATTTCTGTGGCCTTCCTTATACCTTTTCGATATATGCATCAAATAATTGTTACTTATTTATCTTGGCTAAATAACATTTATCATTTAAAGTACACAAACAACCTATTGTGATGGCCAAAACTTCTAGGAAAGTTTTCTCAGGCCTATCTTGTACTTAAATAAATAAACGACCAAAATAAATAACTAAATTAGACTGATTTTGGCATCAATTATAATAATAACAATTAATAAAACTTAATGACTTGCTCTGACACTGTCAAAATAATTTACCCTTACTCTGTGGTCTCGGCAAGTGGATGATATCATCCTGAAAATGATAACGAAGGCGTTCCCCTTAGACTCATCCAATAAACCAGAAAAACAGATCGCGTCACAGTCTGCTCGTTTATTCAATCGAAGAGGCCTGGACAACACACCTACAGTGGAACCCACCCATTTTTCAAGTCAACTTCAGGTGCTAAGGTGCTAATTGATAGCTATTTCCGATACCCCAGAGGTATTTGATCAATTCGAAGCTCATTTAGCACATTTATCATCGGACGGGAGGCACTTAATCAAATCGAGTTGAGAGCAAGTGGTAGGATCTGGTTTTTGCCAGCGTTCTGGGATATTTACTTTGGGCTCGTTCCTAAATAGTTAGTGCTGTTTATTTTTAAATTGACTCAAAATAAATATTGTGCCACATTGTGGAATGCCTTAGGGCCTAGACCCGAGGAAAGTGCCTGCTGCATTGGTCATAAATTCCCAGCTTTGGCCAAGGCATAATTTATGACTACCTAAAGGTACTTCCTGCCTGCAGAGAAAGAAGAACAACTCTCTTCAAATAAACAATACTTATACCTGTGCCTAGGTGCTGATAAGTGCGTAGATATTTATTGATTATTCAGTTTATGTCTTTCTTAACTGATAACC
The DNA here is from genome assembly GCA_008042775.1 of Drosophila pectinifera. Taxonomy (NCBI): domain Eukaryota; kingdom Metazoa; phylum Arthropoda; class Insecta; order Diptera; family Drosophilidae; genus Drosophila; species Drosophila pectinifera. The sequence goes on along the minus strand of VNKC01004837.1, from coordinate 8,384 downwards.
GATAACTGAGTGTTGCAGTGAGTTATCTAGCATGATATAATCGACAGAAATATAGAGTTGTCTAGGTGATAAACTTAGCGAAAGAAGTAATATAATTATCTGTTTGTTAAAGACCTGTAATAATGTCTTATATGATATGGCCCTACGTGAAATTAAAGCCCCATCTTTATGGAATTTCTCGCTTCACAATTAAGTTAAATGGCCAACTGCCAAATAAGTAATTGAAAGCGGAAATTCAATTATAGTTAGCGCGTCAACTAATTGTCTGCTGTGCTAAATACATGTCCATAGGCGTGTAGCACAGGCTGAATATGTTTAAAACTAGTTTGAAGTGCTTAATTAATACCTCCTACCCTTGAATCCGCTTCCAGCTACTCCGCGGTGCCAACGACAACGAACTGCGGCAATATGAACTGCACAAGGAGACGGGCAAGTACCATTACTTGAACCAGGGCAGCATGGACATACTGACAGAGAAGTCCGACTACAAGGGCACCTGCAATGCCTTCAAGACTCTGGGATTCTCTGTGGATGAGGTGCAGACCATCTGGCGAACTGTGGCGGCCATTCTGCATCTGGGAAACGTGGAGTTCCAAAGTGAGTTAACTAACTAAAACCATATTCGGCGTTAAATTAATTTTCTTTCCTACTTACAGCCATTGAGGACGAGCTAGTGATCACCAACAAGCAGCATCTGCAGTCCACCGCCAAGCTGCTCCAGGTCACCGAGTCCGAGCTGTCCACCTCGCTGACCAAACGTGTCATTGCCGCCGGTGGTAATGTCATGCAGAAGGATCACAATGCCACGCAGGCAGAGTACGGCAAGGATGCTTTGGCCAAGGCCATCTACGATCGCCTGTTCACCTGGATCATTTCTCGCATCAACCGGGCAATCCTGTTCCGCGGCAGCAAGACCCAGGCGAGATTCAACTCGGTCATCGGTGTGCTGGATATCTACGGCTTCGAGATCTTCGACTCCAATAGCTTTGAACAGTTCTGCATTAACTACTGCAACGAGAAGCTGCAGCAGCTCTTTATTGGTGAGGAAGACCCTCTTATATTTAAGGGCAAATCTTAACCGTGTAATCCCTTCCAGAATTGGTGCTGAAGCAGGAGCAGGAGGAGTACCAGCGCGAGGGCATCGAGTGGACAAACATCGACTACTTCAACAACAAGATCATTTGCGATCTCGTGGAGCAGCCGCACAAGGGCATTATTGCCATCATGGATGAGGCCTGCTTGAGCGTGGGCAAGGTGACCGATGACACCCTGCTGGGTGCCATGGACAAGAACCTAAGCAAGCATCCCCACTACACGAGCCGTCAGCTGAAGCCCACGGACAAGGAGCTGAAGCATCGCGAGGACTTCCGCATCACACACTATGCCGGCGATGTGATCTACAACATCAACGGCTTCATCGAGAAGAACAAGGACACACTGTATCAGGACTTCAAGCGCCTGCTGCACAACTCCAAGGACGCCAACCTGAGCGAGATGTGGCCCGAGGGCGCCCAGGACATCAAGAAGACCACCAAGCGACCGCTCACTGCCGGCACTCTGTTCCAGCGTTCCATGGCCGAGCTGGTAGTAACACTGCTGAAGAAGGAACCCTTCTACGTGCGCTGCATCAAGCCCAACGACATCAAGAGCTCGACGGTGTTCGACGAGGAGCGGGTGCAGCACCAGGTGCGCTATCTTGGCCTCCTGGAGAACGTGCGGGTGCGCCGCGCTGGCTTCGTGAACCGCCAGCGTTACGACAAGTTCCTGCTGCGCTACAAGATGATCTCGCACTACACCTGGCCCAACTTCCGGTCAGGCACCGATCGCGATGGCGTCCGAGTGCTCATCGAGGAGAAGGGCTTCGCGCAGGACGTCAAGTATGGCCACACGAAGATCTTCATCCGCTCGCCGCGCACCTTGTTTGCCTTGGAGCAGCAGCGCAACGAGATGATCCCGCACATTGTGACCCTGCTGCAGAAGCGGGTCCGCGGCTGGATTGCCAGGCGAAACTACAAGAAGATGAAGGCGGCCATCGCCATCATGCGGGCGTACAAGACGTACAAGCTGCGCAGCTACGTTCAGGAGCTGGCCAATCGCTTCCGGAATGCTAAGCAGATGCGGGACTACGGCAAGAGCATCCAATGGCCACAGCCGCCGCTCGCCGGCCGAAAGGCTGAGGCTAAGCTGCACCGCGTCTTCGACTTCTGGCGCGCCTACATGATCCTGCGAAAGTATCCGCGCAACGAGTGGCCCCAGCTCCGTCTGCAGATCATCGCCGCCACTGCTCTGGCCGGCAGGCGACCCTACTGGGGCCAGCAGCGCCGCTGGTTGGGCGACTATCTGGCCAACTCGCAGGATAATAGCGGCTACGACGCCTACACCACCAATGTGCGTAATATGAAGAACCAACTTGCAGGCGCTGCCCATGGTGCAGAATCCTTCCGTCAGGTGCTCTTCTCCGGGTTTGTGAAGAAATTCAACCGGCATAACAAGCAGGCGGATCGGGCCTTCATCGTCACCGACTCCACCATCTACAAACTGGACGGCATCAAGAAGAAGTTCCGCAACCTGCAGCGATCCATTGGCATAAGAGAGGTGAGTTAAGATCATAAATAAATGTCAGAAAATAACCTTTAAATAAAGATCTCATTACTTATATAAATCCAATTTCTTTTTCAGTTGACTTCCATCAGCATAACCCCGGGTAGGGACCAACTGGTGGTCTTCCACTCTCCCAAAAACAATGACTTGGTGTTTTCGCTGCAGGGCGAGCACACCACCCTCAAGGAAGACCGCATTGGCGAGCTGGTGGGCATTGTTTGCAAGAAGTACCATGAGTAAGTCTCTGCCTTAGAAACTAGCCGCTGAATAAAGCTTAACTAACCCCTTAATCCCTTCCAGCATCACTGGCACCGAGCTAAGGGTAAATGTGAGCAATAATATCGCGTGCAGACTGGGCGACAAGGCGCGCACCATTGTGGTGGAGGCGGCGTCCAATGTGGAGATACCCAACTTCCGTCATAATGCTGGCAACATCATCTTCGAGGTGCCAGCGGCGTATTGCGTTTGAGGAGGGAGAAGTGATCGATCCCACCGCCTGTATTGTAAATTATGGAACCCCTAATCTTAAGACGATTTTTTACTTGGACAAATCCACTCTGTGTATACCCCGTGCCTTCTGCTAACCACCCCTCTTTATGTAGTAGTTAGTCCTATTCTCCTGTTCTGTGTCTTCGATGGAAGTGAGGAGGAAGTGATTATTGATTGTGTAATTTTGTACATTTTTCTATTACTTTATGCGTTAAGTCGATATATATTTATTTACCACATCCATGTGAGAGAGCTGGCCCTGGCAGGCAACAACAAAACGAAAACGAAAAGTATTAAATGTACTTTGTGCATTTTTTGTTCAAATATTATTCACACACAGCACACGCAAAAAATATTATATTTTCCTAATAATCAACCAGAAACGTTTTGTACTTAATACGAGGAAGAAGTGTGCCATTTGCAAATAATAATATTTATGTAATGTTTATAAAATAAATCTGTAAACTTTGTACTTGAAAAGTAGGCCGAATGATCGGTGTCTCACTCACTCCCAGCCCCTAGATCCTAAGCCTTTCCCTGGCTCAGTCTGAGTTCAACACTCTACGAGAATCATATAACTATTTTGGTAAAAACGAACAAATTCAGAAAGTTTACACAAGTTTAGTTTCCTTAGAAAAAAAAAAAAAACAAGTTTTCAACATGTTTCCCTTTGAGCGCAATGGAGTAAGGCCTCTCAAGGAGGGTTCCTATGAGTCGTGGCATCAGGTAATTCCTGTGCCGCCCACACCAGCCGTCAATCCTGACGACAGATACAATTGGGGCGAATTCGATGCACTTTTTGAGGAGCAAACCCGGGTCGTTACTTTTGACCCGCAAATTAATGTTCCTCAAGCAGATGCGAGCCCTTCCAAGCGAAAGAGCCGCGTTCTTGGCCCAACTAAACTCAGGCGAGTTAGGCGGCATCTCCAGAGTGCTCCAGGCAAAGAAAGCAGCACCGGCGGCAGGAGCCTCAGGATAAGGAAGCGTGGCACTCCCATCTTTGGGCTGCTCCAGAAGATTAAAAAAAAGCTCAAGAAGCGCAACCAAAAACTCCGCCGGAAAATGCAGAGCCGCCTAGCTGTTGTGCCCGTAACGTGCATACATAAAATAAATGAATAAAATCCCCTCGTCTTTGGATGAGCTACTAGTCCACACGTGCATCCGTCCATACGCATTTCGTTTGGCGAATCAAAGTGTATTGGCAGAGACCGAAATAAAGTGCACATGGCTCGCCGCCGATTGATAAAAGATAAAAATAAAGAGATCGGTCTCGGTCCTCCGCTCTTCATGGGTGGAATGTTCGCTCGCTCGCATTCGCATGTAAATTCTCGAGGGGAACGGAACGCGTGCATCGAACGGCGGCCCAAGGTGATTACATAAAGTGAGAAGAAAACCCAGACACCATGCAGAAGGCCATCAAGAAAGAGCTCAGCTTCTCGTTGGACACGCTGGAGCGCTACCGGGCCAAGTATGGACGCAGTGCCTCACTGGACACAAATGGTATCACGGTGGCAGCCCTCAAAGATGGCGAGCCGGCGGCGGGGGGCGTGGCCCAGGGAGTGAAGCCTACAGCCCCGCCTGCCCCACCACCTCCCAGCGTCTTTAGCAAGTCCTACTCACCCCCGAAGCTGACCAAGCTGCAGGAGCTGCAGCAGAAGAAGGAGGCCTATCTGAGGGCCAAGGAGCACGAAAGGGAAATGGAGCAGCTGCAGCGAACGGAGAGACGGGCAACCGCCACAAATGGCTTGGATACACCCAAACCCAAGACAGGCAGTCCCACGAAGACTTCTCCGACTCCCAATGTCGCTAGTGCGACTACTGCAGCTTCTGCCACCAAATCCTCTACGCCGGCAGGCTACTCCAACTGGTCGAACCACCATGCGACGCTTTGCTCCCAGTCCTGGGTGGCCATTTCGGAGCTGATGTACTTCTGCGACAAGTACGAGTTCACCACCCTCAGCACCCGGGACCTGAGGACCCACCAGGAGATCGTGGCCGAAGTGCGAGCCCTGCTCTCGGGTAAGGCGCCCTTTGATCAGCGTACCCGGTTTCCGGGCAACATCCACGATCCGGAGAACCTGTGGGTGTGCATCGGTCGCTGTGCCAGCGTGGAGTATCATCTGCAGCGCATCATCAGCATCTTCCGGAAGCCACTGAACCAACTCACGCCCGACAAGCAGCGAACGGTGCGCCAGAACTTCCATCTGGCGGTGAGCGAACTCCGGCTGGACATCTCGGCGAGAATAAGCGAGGTGCGCCTGTACGATCGCCTGGTCTTCGAGCGTGAGTTCCGGCTGGAGTGGCAGGAGGCGGAAGCCTAACAATGAGATGGATAATGATCAGTGGGGTTGGTGGACAGTAACGTTTATTGCAAACTCTTCGCTCGTTTTGCGTTGTGTGTGCGCGCGCGATGGAAAAAACAGTTACAAAAATACACTTGGACACGGGAGACGGGACAAGGGAGCTTGGAGTACAGAGTGTGCTCCTGCATATTCAACATACATTTTCAGCTACATATTATAGTACATACACAATCATATTTTGCAAAATCTTGACCGTGTGTGGATTGCTCTCAACAATTGCTCGCGTAACTAAATCTAAAGGCCGCCGGCGGAGGGACAGATGGATAGGTTCCAAGTCTGTCCTCAGATCAAGGCGCAACTTATGGCTCCGTAATACACGTAATACAAACAGTTATATATAATATGTACACATAATGTTAACGTTAAAATAAAGCACTTTTGTGTGTGTGGGCCAACGTGTTGATTGCTTGTGCGAATTGGTGGTGCGATTAGTGGTGCTTAAACAACTAGCGGAAGATACAGTTGCAGGCCATCCCAGGTGCTCCTCCGAGATGCCCGCTCGATAAGGAGCAACAGCTGACTTCAGTGGGTTATCAGTTTAACGTGCGGTTAGTCAACATCTATGCTTAGTTAACAGGAACAACATCTATGTAAGTGCGGAATGATGGACCTTCCTCCTAGCAGAACTTGAGCTTCATCTTGCTCGTCTTGGGCACGTTGCGGATGGTGAGGGAGATGCGTGGCGAGCGGCGGATTAGGTGGTCGCCAATCTTATAGGTAGTCTCGCACAGATCATAGTTGCAGATGCGATCGCAGAGCACATCCTCACTGTTCTCCCCAATGGAGTGCAGATAGTCGCTGTACATCGTATCCTTCAGGATGAGCAGGCTGCGCGGTTCCAGCAGCAGCTTGAAAAGCACCTCGCGGGGTGCCGTATCCTCCTCCGTTTCGGAGGTGGCGGTGCCCTCCCGCTTGGCAAACTCCAGTACGGTGTGCGACCCGCACGAGATCGTCGAGATGATGGGATAAAAGAGCGGCCCGTCTGTGTGGGGTAGGATGCCCTGACCCGGCAGATACTCGTTGACCAGCACATGGTTGGCATTCTGCGGCGACTCGAAAACGCCCAGATTGTTCACCTTGTCCACATAGTTCTGCAGCCACTCGGGTATCTCCTCGGCAATCATTCCGTTGGGATGGGGCACGCCGCCATAGTTGACCAGCCGCCGGTTGAGCAGCTGAGTCCAGCGCGGCTTGGGCGTCCGCTCAATGTGGCTGAGGATGCGCTGCTCCTCCTCGGATGTGATGAAGTTAGGAATGTACATGGCAGTCGGTGGGCACTGCAGATGTTCAGAGTGGGTTAGCATAGATCGGTCTTAAAGTACTTTCCAGGTTACCTTGCGCACTTCGAAGCCCGTGAAGTCCATGTCTACGGCTAATTAATCGGACTTGCTACGCTAAAGCTAAAGCTACTGTTATTGCTAATCAATATTTTGGTCGGGCTTTCGATTTCATTTCCAGCTGATTTCAAAAGATATACGTCAAATTAGCGTCGCTTAGTTAGCGTCGAATCGAAACGGTGGGAAATGGAACACGTTGGGGTTTTTTATTTCTAATTTATTTCGTAAATAAGCTACTAAATCGAGTAAAATAATGTTCCTACGTGTTAAGAATGGAATTAACTAATGTTTTATTTTAAGTTTGGGCCTTACAGTGGGGGTGTGAAAATCAGCCGTTACAGAAAGCGCGAGTTCCGGAGCTGGAACCAGTTATAAACCAGTCGCTCCACCAGACTACAGAGCCATGTTAATATTCAAAATATTGGCGGGGGCCGGCCATGCGGTATTTTCGACGCCAACTTAAATAAATATATTGCGACTAACACAGAATTGCTTTCCGAACTGAAATTAAGGCGGTTTTGGCAAAGTTATGGATATTTTTGTCGACTCAAAAATGCGAATATTTGATGTCTTCTGGAGAGTATATTATGGCCAACGATGACATTATAGCCAAATGTCGTATATTTTGCGATTCGCCTTTAAAATCTTAATTATATAAGGATAAAATATTAAAAAAGGCGCAAAAAAAATGTTGGCCAATTTTTAAAAAAAATTAAGGGGTTACATCATTAAAAGTGTCAAAAATTGACGAAAAATTATTTCTTTCTGATCGCTAAACTAAATATGCAGTTTAATTAACCAACTAAAAACTAACATAGAAAAGCTTTCCGAATTGAAATTAAGGCTGTTTTGGTTTAATTATGGTTATTTTTTAATCTGACTTGTCCAAAAAATTAGGATTTTAAATGCCGACTAAAAAATGCGTATCTTTGAGGTCTTCTTGATAGCATAGCTTGGCCAAAAATAGAATGACAGCCAAATGCCGTTTATATTCGGAATCGCCATTAAAATCTTAATAATTTTATAATAAAAGATTGAATAAAAAATGATTTGACCAAAAATTAGGATATAAAAATGCCGATTTAAGGACCCAAAAATTCGCATACTTCATGACTTCTGAAGAGCATAATTTGGCCAAAAATGGGATGACAGCCAAATGCCATATATATTCCGATCCGCTGTTTTTAAGGCTGTTTTGGCCAAGTTATAGATATTCTTAAGTTTGATTTGTTCAAAAATTAGGATATAAAAATGCTAATTTAAGGACTCAAAAATCCGCATACTTCATGACTTCTGAAGAGCATAATTTGGCCAAAAATGGGATGACAGCCAAATGCCATATATATTCCGATTCGCTGTTTTTAAGGCTGTCTTGGCCAAGTTATGGATATTATTAACTTTGATTTGTCCAAAAATTAGGATATAAAAATGCCAGTTTAAGGACTCAAAAATCCGCATACTTCATGACTTCTGAAGAGCATAATTTGGACAAAAATGAGATGACAGCCAAATGCCATATATATTCCGATCCGCTGTTTTTAAGGCTGTTTTGGCCAAGTTATGGATATTCTTAAGTTTGATTTGTCCAAAAATT